>JANHGL010002998.1:0-10663 GCA_024611195.1 Ceyx melanurus
AGGAAGGAAGGAAGGAAGGAAGGAAGGAAGGAAGGAAGGAAGGAAGGAAGGAAGGAAGGAAGGAAGGAAGGAAATAACTTTGTAACTTCACTGAATATATAAAAAACAATTCAGGAACTCTGAATATACAGAAAACTGGTCTTGATCTTTTCCAGATGTCATTAAGAAAGTAATTTTCTTTGGGTCTAGTCAGTGATAATGACATATATGTTTGCCATATATAATGTCATATATGTTTGCCAACATATATGATATGGTATCTTGGGCAAGATACCATGTTTAGTTACATGGACCTACAATCTAACCCACAGTGTCCACTTCTCTCTCATGCAGCTTTCAGACAATGATGATCATAAATAGTATGACTGAACTTGCATTAGTTTAAAATTACAGCAGAGCAGTGGCTAGAAGATATTTAAACTACACTTTACCATCAGTATTCCAAACATCCCTGTATGTATCACATATACAAAGAGGAATACTTCAAATTTAGCAATTTACTTAGGACTAATTCATATTATCTTCTGTCTGGTGGTGATCTATGTGTGATAAAGCCCAACAAAAGGAATTTAACACAGGATTTATCCACCAGTTTAGTACATGCTGTATTTTCTGTGCTTAGTGAGCATAAGCCCCAGACCCAGGGTTTCACTAAGGGTCCAGTACTTTGGTGTCCCTGTGCATTCAGAAAGCTGGGTGATCACAAACAGGAGATATCTTGCATTGATGAGAACTGCCTCAATGGCTTACAGAAGTTTGGGAAAATAATGCCATCAGAAGCTTTCCTGCTCTGCAGGGCTGCCATTTGGAGATCTGTGGTGCTCCTTCCTGATACCCTTTTTAGGTTACTTCTTTGCCCACTCAGCAGGAGCATGTTGCCTTGGGTTCTGCCACCCAGACCTTCTGCTGGAACCTCAATCACACAGGCAAAGGAAAGATGTCAGGCTTGGGCACTAAGGGGTGAGCTATCTAAAAGCATTTTTAACCTGCAAACTCCATCATAAAACATATGTTTAAGTCTGGCTTGCAACCTACCCAGCTTTAGATACCTGCTCTGCAATTTGGGCTGGGGTGCCAGTACCACCATAGATGGCTGGTTTTGACCTTTTTTTTAGGGAGTGCTCAAGTTTAGTCTCCCCTACCTAAAGCTATTCTAGCTCAGATAGTAATTAGCAATACATGCTGAGAGCTGTTATTTATTTTTTTTTTATTTTATTCAGCCCAGGGAGGACTAGTGGATATCCCAAGATTGCTCAAAGTGACAGGAGACCTGAAGGTGGTCACTCCACCCACAGCCTAATGCCAGACCTCCAGATTTTAATGCAAGACTTAAATTTGATAGAAAATGGGATTTTTGGGGGGGCTGTCACTACAAAGCCTGGGTGCTGTGGGCTTTGCTGGATTAAACATCTATTCAGCAATTGCCTGCGATGTAAAGAGCCCCGATGTGAGGATTTAGACAATCCTTGCCAGTGCTTTATTCCTGGCACCCTTCTGTGTGGTGACTGATGCAGTAAATCCAGTGCTTATCATACAATGTACAGAAAAGCTACTCGCTGAGAGACTGGTTTAACCTTCCTATACATTTTGTTTTGATCTTCTAGGTCCCTTCCAACCCCTGACATTCTGTGATTGTGTGATCCCTGGGCACGTTGTTACAAGATTCATCAGCAAAGTAAACAAAAAAGCAAGAGCGTGTAAACTGCTGTTAACCCCCAGGAGTATTCCAGAACTAGTTTGCTAATAATAAATGTAGTTTTCGATGGGGTCAGCAGCACCTTCTGTCCCGGTGCCGCACTGCCGGCCGGAGGACACAAGATGGCGCCCGAGTCCACGCTAGGCACAGGACCGAGCCTTCGCCTGCCTCACAACCTCGCCCCCCGCCAGTGTCTGACTTGGGGCCTCCTTCGTATGAACTGTAAAGTGAAAAAGAGGGGGAGCCGTGGCAAAAAGCCCCAGACGCCCGGTGCCGGTGGGACGAGGGATGGGTCTCGGTCGGGGTGTTACGAGCTGCCGGCAGAGAGCGCTCGCACCCTGGGCAGGTCTCGACTCCGGCGGCCGCATCCCGCCTCTCCCGCCGGTATTGCTCCGGAGAGACACCCCTCCAGACGCCAGAAGTCCCCGCGTCTTCAAAAGAAGGGGGTGAAATGGGTCTGAAATGTGCCGCTCTTTATGCACCACCACCTCCCTCTCGGGCTGATCTGCGGCAGTCGGCCGAGGGCAGGTGAACGCCCTGAGAGGCATCTCCCACCCAGACGGCAGCGGTGCCCACCCGGGCAGCTAAAGAAGCGGTTTCTTCGCAATAACGTCGCTTCTTGCTCCCCAGCATCGCTGCCGCTCCTCGGTGGACCCCGTTCCCCAGCAGCCATCCGCACACAGCTGCTCGGTGTTCCCAGGAGGCGGTTTTTCCCCTGCGGCCATCTAAGTCTCCTTCAGCTTCCAGCAGAGGGGACTGAGCACCCTGTGCACCATAGAAAGAGAATGTCCTTTAAGGCTAAAGCATGAAAAGTGCCGTGCATGCACTCTCGGGAAAGCTACAGGTTTTCTTTCATCACTTCTGTACCCATCTGGTGCTTTAAATGCTCAACAATCCCATCCTATTCCTTCAAATTTCTCATTTAACACCATTCAAAGCTCACATCCATCTTCTCACTTCCTTTCTTCAGTGCTCACCCCTTACTTCTCTCACTTACACTGTCTTATGCCCAGCATAGAATGATAGAATCTTAGAATCATAAAATCAGAATGGTTTGGTTTGGGAGGGGCCTTTCAAAGTCATCTAGTCCAACCCCCCTGATGGGAGCAGGGACATCTTCAATTAGATCAGGTTGCTCAGAGCCCTACCTAACCTAACCTGGAATGTTTCTAAGGATGAGGTATCTCTACCACCAGTGTCTCACCACCCTCATTGTGAAAAAAACACCTTCTATCTAATCTAAATTTACCCACTTTTATTTTTAAACCATTACCCTTTGTCCTGTTGCAACAAGCCCTGCTAAAAATACTGTCCCAATATTTCTTATAAGCTCCCTTTAAGTACTGAAAAGCCACAGTAAAGTTCCCCCAGAGCCTTCATTCTCCAGGGTGTACAACTTCATCTCACTCTGCCTTTCTTCATAGTAGAGGTGTTCCAGACCTCTGAACATTTTTGTGGCTCTTCTCTAGACCTACTACAATATGTTCATGTTCTTCTTGTGCTGAGGACTCCAGAGCTGGACACAGTACTCTAGATTCTCACCAGAGCTGAGTAGAGATCACCTACTTGGAGGAGTAGCTGAGTAGGATCACCTGCCTTGACCAATTAATAGTGTTTTCAGCACACAATATAATAACCTGTTTTCTTTAATTGCCTCCATATTCCATAAAATGATATGGTAGATAGACAAATGAGTGGTATTCCTCCCAGCAAGTACCAGGTGGAGAGGTTATATATCATTAAAGAGCCTTGAGCCAGTCCCTGAACAATATTTGTCTTGAGCACTGAGAGAGGGAAAGCTATTTTAAAAGAAGAAAAACCCCATGTGATTATGCAAAGAGAGATAGTGTTGCAATATATAGAAAGTGCTGAAATAAGTTTCTTTTAGGCATGTTATTTCAGACAGCCTTTGAACTCTTGACTTTGCTTTTTGCTTTTTTTTTTTTTTTTTTTTTAACCCAAGCTGTTACAAGTAGAAACTTCTAGGTAAATTTATAAAGGATAAAATTAAATGCTGACATGGAAGAAGGAATATATTTAAGGGTGGTGGAGACAAAGGTCAGTGAGATGGAGCTATAGGCAGAAAAGTTTTGTGTCCAGAACTCTTTTTTAGCAGAACACCTGAGCCTCTCCTGGTGCAAGCAGCCTGCTCCTGCACCCTCCATTGGCTCTGGACTCTGGATATTCTGAGCTCTGGCTGCAGTGCTGATTAGCCAATCAAAAAAGTTTCAAAGGTCTGCAGGAAGATGCTATTAGAAGCTTTCTTTAACTATTAGAAGATTAGTTAAGGATTTTGTGATACATAGATGTTATGTTTACCAGTACAACAGTGAGAGGGAAAACGTGCACAGGGGTGTATAGAATTAAAGGAATAGTGGATGTATCTATAGGAACAGTGGATGTTTCTACACCATCCCACCAGCATTTATTGCAGGACAGTCCATAGTGACCATCTCACATGATTTTTTTCATAATCCAGGATTTTTAACTTCTCTGAACTACTTACTTCCTGCATCATGTCTACTAGCTGTGGTTGTTAGCACAGTTTACAACATACAGGGATGAAAATGCAGTTTGGAAGTTAGTCAAGGGGTTGTCTCCTCAAAACTAACATAAATTTAATTTTTAATATAAATTTCTCTAGGCTTCACTTTCATGACTGGAGTTTTGTATACCAGACTGAAGGGTCTTATTCTATATTTGAGCTGTGTCCAACCAGATGGGATGACCAAAGTTTTCTCCACATTTCTCTTGATACTAGTCCCAGTTTAAAACCAGCAGTGAGCCATCTTAACCCCACCAAGCTTCAGGTTGCTCTAGTATTTTGTATTCCCAGAAGTTTACAGATTCTGACTTGTGAAGACTCACAAATGACTCAGTGCTTGGTCACAAACCAATACATAATGGAGGAATATAGCTGCACTCTTGAATGAATCATGTTGGGTGTGCAATTCTAACTAGGTCACCCAGCATGAAGTTTCCTCTCAAGAACACCTCTGTCTGATCTACATCAGGTATTTTTTCATCAACAACAGGCCCACAAATTGATAACCTAATCAAATTATTTATCAAGACTGGGTAATTTAAACATTTCTCCAGGGTGCATTAAATCATTTCAACCTGGGAAAACAGCTTGCACTGTGTGAGAGATTCTGATTTAGAGGAGACACACAGCTGCATCTGAGGGACCACTTCTAGCTCCAGCAGGCTGTGACTCTGTCCTGTCAGTCCATAGCTGACTGAAACACAGAACTGTGGGAATATCCAAATGCAGGTAGTTAATGAGCTGGATGATTACTTTGCATCTGTTTTCCAAATTCAGTAGTTATTTTCTAATATTTATAATTCAGAGAAATAAAACTGATTTTACTTCTTGCCTAAATCTCAGCTGGTATTGAGAGTGATTTCAGGGCATTGCAACAAGTGAAGTGCTTCAGTATGGACAAGCAGAATGAAGGCACATTGGGTTATTTCAAAAGTTGCTTAAATCCAGCCCTGCAGACTGTTGCAATGCTGCATGGACTTAGCTTGAGATGATTATACTGAATTCCAGATAGTCACAACACCAAATCTGCACAAGTCTTCCAGAATCAGTTGCAACAAGTCCAATTCAAGTCATCTCCTTAAATCAATGTGCTATTTTTTTCTGTTTACGCACATAAAGATTATTTTAACTTCATGTGTTCATCTTATTCATGTGCCTTTCAATTTTCTCCCAGTCATTATTACCCCTGAAATAGTCAGCTGCTTTTTTATAAGACTGTATTTTTTTCAATATATGACCTTACATTTGGTGATGCTGAAACTGTAAATCCAGAAAGCTGATTTCTTGTATTGATTTTACAATAACTAGACAGCTATTGTAAGTGACATCCAGTATCAGACATTTCTGTTACACTTTAGAGGCTTTAAAATAGTTGGTCTACTCTGAAAAACACAAAAGAAAGCAAAGACAAACATTAAAACAGCTGAAGGCCTAATGGTACAAAGTTAAAATAACTACAATAAATAGAACTGGAATCCAGGAATCCTTAGCATAGGCTAAATCTCTGAGGAGATCCTCTGGCTTGAGTCCCCCAGATGTAAATATAGTAATATTAGAAAATGGATAACAACCCCCAAATGCCTTTAAGATGCAGAGAAGACCCTGGAGATATTTACTATTTGCTTCCTTCTTTCAACCATTGCAGACCAGCTGTCCTCTCAGCTTAAACCAATCCCAATAAATGTCTAATAGTTCATAATGAGGTATTAGTGGGTATTTACTTTCCAGGACTCTCCTAATCTCGTGTCACAACAATTTGTAACCTAAGAGAGAGTCTACAAGGATGAAATGCATGATCCCACACCACTTCATTTTCACCAATTAGCAAGAGACATCAGAATTAGACCTTACCACGACTTCTGCTCTAAAGTTAGCCTGTCCTGGCATTATTTTGGTTGAGTATTTACAGTGGCAAGATGCCTGCTGAACATGCTCCTAAGCTTTGCCTAAGGATGCTGCACTCTTAGAGGGGATATGGCCCAGTGTCTGCCTGCAATACCTTGCACCCTGCCTATCAGCTGGGTGCAGTTCCAGCAAAGCCCTTCCCTTGGCATTTACACACAGCACATCACTGGAATTATGTTGCTGCTTTGTACCTGGGGCCATTCTGTGATCTCTTACTTCTGCAGCTGCATAATTGGCCTTTTTCTCCATAAGGCATTAATCACTTTTGTTTAAACTGGGATTTCTAAAGAGCTGCCCATCAACAGAGTGAACCTACTGATTTTCTGTGACTCACTGACAACACTGAGATGATTTTTATTAGGGGGTCAGCAAATGTCTTAGCTAGAGGACACGACATAATTTTAGTTAAAGACATTCTACTGCCCTGTTTGACATTAGTTTTTTCTACAGCACCAAAAATCACTTTCTTTCTCTTTTTTCTCTTCTCTTCTCTTCTCTTCTCTTCTCTTCTCTTCTCTTCTCTTCTCTTCTCTCTCTCCCTTTTCCTTTTAATTTCTCTGAACAAGGATTTTATTGTACTTCTTCCCCAAGGTCTTAATGAAAGCTGAATGAGTCTGAGCACCTCATTCTCTGAATGTCTGATGGCAAATGAAGCAGGGGGAGAGGTAGCCAAAAGCAGTTTTGCAGTTTTTCTGTCCTGTATTCAAAGGCTGAAGGTTATGCCAGTCCCACATTCACCCTGGATGACCTTTGGAAGGGAGGATTACTTATTACTCAGGGATGTCTTGCCATTGCATTTTCATCTTTGAAGCAGTTTTTGCACAGAGAAAGCAGATGTTCCTACTTACTGCTCAGGTGGTGTAAAGATTTTAGTGTAAAAGAGAATGAGTCCCTGGGTGTTCAAGAGAGGAATCTCCAGAGACATCTTTCCTCACACAGGCTTTTTACAGGGGAGTACACCCTCTGTTGAAACCTTCAAACACTGCTGTCAGCATAAAAGAATCTCCAAGCTGATGTTTTGTGCAGCAACCTGAAATGCACACCAGGTCAATTTCACACAGTTTCACAACTCTCATTAAGGCTCCACAAGCAAATACAGGGCATAAGATACCACAGAAAATATTTTTGGCTGTGGTTTGTCACCCCACGAGGTGTCAAGAATGTACCATTTCCCACTGTTGATTTGTCTTACTCCCAACACAGATAGGTGTTGGATTATGTACCTCTGTGCATCAAAGTAGACAGAAGTTTAGAGTTCATAGCCTTAGGTTATCAAGACTAACAATGGTTGTATTGTATAGTACAAGGAATTTGGATTATATTCCTGAGGTTGTCAGAGAGAGGTTAATTCTTTCTGAGGACAAGTGAAAAAGTGGCAAGTTAAATTAAAATACCATCAGAATAATCACTTGCCCTACACCCAAATAATGTGCCATACTACAAGAGCCTGAAAGAAATGCAAATGACAGTCAAAAAATAATTTTAAAATATTATGAAAATATTCATAATTATATTATGTATGTCTGGACCAGGTAGAAAACTGATGAGGTTTTGTTCCTAAATCACAGAAAGTCTCTTCCACTTAATCCATGCGTTTTGTTAGAAGAGGTAAAGAGAGAGATTCACGACTCTGGAATCCATCCAAACAGTAGGTCTGGAAAAGCTGACACTTCTGCTTCCTTCACAGAGCCAGGCTGCTTTCTGAAAGAAAAGAAATGCTCAAGAGCCCAGGTGACTACCTAGCACTGTCAGTGAATCTCAAAGATCAGATAGAAGTAGGAAAACATTCACTCTCTAGCAAAAAAAAAAAAAAAGCAACCAAACAAACCAAATGTATCGGATGAAACAATTGTAAGCTCTTTTCCTTCTTTTTTTTATCCTGAGTTTCCAAATGCTGCCAGCTGTGGAGGCAAAGTGCTGTTTCCAGCCAGCAATTGCATATAGCAGTCTCTGACAGCATCCATAGAGATGCTGTGTGATGGAGAAAGGCATCTGTGCTTGGCCAATACCAGGCTTGAAAATCTTCACAGGGAAGCTTTTCGAGAAGGTGCTCTGCGGTACAATACCGATCCTATGTTTTTATTCAATCAAATATTTACCATTTCGATCCCTCTCCAATTTTCTCTCTCGCTACTTTAACAGGGACACCTGTAAAACGGGTTGATCCCCTGGGGCGGCTCAGGCGAGGAGACACACACACCGCCGTGCCCTGGAGGTGACAGCTCTCTCCCTTTCCCCAACAACGCCCCGAGGCCTGGGGGGGGGCGGCCTCCAGCTCCCCTTCCCGGCTCCCGGGCGGCGGCCAGAGCCTTCCCCGGGCGGGGCGGCCGGCGGGGGCGGACCGCAGATACCCCACGCCCCCCGGCCCCCCGCCGGGCGCCGGCTTTAAATAGAGGGCGAAGGGACGAGAGCTGCGCTTTCCGCTACACCCCGCACCGCTCTCGGCACCCGCAGCCGGCCGCCATGGTCGAGGCTTTCTGCGCCACCTGGAAGCTGGTGGACAGCCACAACTTCGACGAGTACATGAAGGCGTTGGGTAGGTACGGCCGGACGGCAGCAGCACGTTCAGGAGAGCTGGGATTTTGCACCGTTCCTAACAACAACAAAAAAATTGACAAAGCTTTCCCCCGCCCTCGCTCTTTCCCCCTCCCTCGCTGCCGGAGGTGCAGGGCAAGGGGGTCCCAGAGGACGCGGGGGCGTGTTGAGCGGCGGTGTCAATAGTCAGTGATGCGGGGCAGGCAGCCGGGGGACGGGGTTCGCGGGGTGTTCGCATGAGAGCCGCCCTGCTGGGGAGAGAGAGGTTCTAGGTGACGCCCCCCGGCTTAGGGGTTGCGTGTGAAGAAGGGCGAGTGCTGCCTTCAGATAAACTGTGAACGAGCAAACGAGAAATCGTGATGCTGGAATGAGAAGGAACTGAAAGGGAGAGAAGCAGAAGTGATTGCCACCCCTTGTGCGGTACTGCCCGGGCGCTCCGTGCCGCCCCCCGGTCGGGTCACGATGCGCGGAGGAAAGGCGGGAGGATGCAGAGCTGCGTTTGTGTGAAGGGGGTACCTATGGATACTTTAGGGACAAAGGCACAAGCGAAGCAGAAAGTAGCATTTCACTGGGATAGCTTGAAGCTGTAAAGTGGGGCAAGAGGTTTTAGCACCTCGATGTGTGGTAAAAAAGATGTAAAGAAGCTGATGGATTTCTCTGTTCCCTTCATGGTCTAGGAGTGGGATTTGCGACACGGCAGGTGGGCAATGTGACTAAACCCACTGTGATTATCAGCAGCGAGGGGGACAAAGTAGTGATCAGGACGCAAAGCACTTTCAAAAACACAGAAATCAGCTTTAAACTTGGAGAGGAATTCGATGAAACTACCCCCGATGATAGAAACTGCAAAGTAAGTGAACTCTGGGGCAGCAGTAGCTTCTTCTCTCCTTCCTCCCCACCCTACCCCTGAGACTCTATATTTGGTAGGGTCAAGAGAAAACAATGTAGCTTCTGCTACTACCAGTTGTAGCACTGTGAAAGACTGGGAAAAAAAAAATAAAATTAATTTTTGTCTTACTTGTCCACTAAAGCCATGTCTTGTCTGAAGCAAACGCATCGTGTCACCAACTCCAGTGCTGAAGAATTGTGTTAGCTGGGCACTTTTCTTTCAATCCAAACATAATTTGGCATATTTTTTTCACTGTCAACATGGGGAAATGCCTTCTTCCCTGCATCTTTGGGCAAAACTTGAAAAGGCTAGCCCAAAGCACATCTGAAATAGAGATTCGTGTGAGACTAGGACTCAAAGGAAACAACTTTTCTTCATCCTTTGACACAAATAAGAATTGTATGGAGTTCATGCTTAAAACAAGGATGATTCATGGGCTTGGCTTTAAAATGGCTGGGACTACTTTATCATTCTAGATCCACATCCATCTTTTGAAGAGAATTCAATAGAACAGTGCAGGCAGAATGTGAGCAGAATCCCAAATACACCAAATAAATGAATGTCTGTGTTTCTTGGTATCTCACAGTCTGTTGTTACCCTGGATGGAGACAAACTAGTGCACGTACAGAAGTGGGATGGCAAAGAGACAAACTTTGTGAGAGAAATAAAGGATGGCAAAATGGTCATGGTAAGTATAATGCTTAGCATTCACATAAGCTGCTAACACATCTCCATTTATCTCAAGGTTTATGGACAGATAGTGTTAGACACAAACCCTTAACCCGATTGGTGAGGAAAGCTAGGAGAGATTTAAAAATACTTCCTTTGTTTCCTTTTGCATCTTGTTTTATTGACAATGGAAAAACTGCTAGTGATTTTAGGTGGGCCAGCCTGTGAATTTCCAGAGTGTATGTTCTTTGTTTTGAGCTTGTGTCAGTGCTCAAGCAAAGACGACCTGGTGAGCTGGAAAAAAGATAAAAATTTCTTGATTATATAGGCACTGATTTGTTGCCAGTGCTGAGATTTCTTTTAAATTCATTTTATATATGCATGCATAAATAATGTTTAATTAGACATAACACATTTCCCGAAG
>JANHGL010002999.1:0-22204 GCA_024611195.1 Ceyx melanurus
AACTTCACCTGCTGACTCCGCTTTGCGAGTCACCCCATGCCGGGTCCCCAGCCTCCTCCCGGCGCTAAACTCCTCGCCCGACCAGGGGCTGCAGGAGAGGAACTACCCATCCAGCCGTGCTTTCTGCCCTCACTCCGGGGCAGAGGGGACAGAGCAGCGAGGAGAACTCCCCTCTCCATCCAAGATCCTCTCGCCGCCGACTCCCCACCGCAAAGCCTGCCCCAGCATATCGGGCGCCTGCTCTCATCCCCCCGAGACCCGAGGGAACGGCAGCCGGGTTCAGGGGGGTTTGGCTCTGGTAGGTTCCCAGGGCCCGGGCCAAAAGACCATGTAAAGGCAGCCCCCGCTGTCCCTGCACCTGTGTGCAGTCCCGCGGAAGAGCAGAGGGAGCTTGGGGCAGGGGGCGGACAGTGAGCCCAGCGGGAGCTAACTGTGGACGGCAAGTGAGATCATATCCACTTTAAAATACACTTGCTTCGGTTTTTCACGTTTTCTGGCAGGCACAGCTATCTGAACCGAGAAGAGGAGGCATATCCTTAAGAAGTTTAGCCCAAACAGCCAGATTTAAAGCTAAAGCTCTTTCTGAAGCATTATACATGTGCCGTACAAACAAAATCACTACTTTCAGAGTCTGCAATAGAAAGTATGATTAAAAGCAAACAAGATGACAAGAAGCAGGAAAAAGAATTTGTGATTTAATCCTGCGTAAAACTTAATTTTATTTAATTCTTTATTGTGATATTTACACAGTCCAGTTTCCTTTCACTTCTGTAACTTAAGAAAAGGTCACACTTTCCTAAGCATGCTGCCGTTTCCCTCTAAAGAGGCAAATGTGTTTCTTCTCTATGGACTTAGAGCTTGCACTACAATTTAACCAGCTGTTACTCTTTGCGAACTTTGCAGACTTTTTTCTTTTTTTTTTTTTTTTATTTCACCGCTTCTCACTACACCCCACTGTGTCTTCATAAAGAATTTCTCTTATGCCTTGGCAATTTTCCCTCGCCGACTGCAGATAGTGAAGAAGTGCCCTCTTACCCTGTCACCGCACTGGGCTCCTTTGTGTCTCAGACCTCCCTCGGATCCTTCCCGATTCTGCTTTATTAATGACAAAACCAGTAAGAAACACAGAGCAGGCAGGACTCCAGGAAACTGTCCGCACTCTATCATGTCCTCAGACAGTAAGTAGAGGCAGGGCTAAATCCTCCCGGGCTGCGGGTGAGTAGCGCCGAGCCCTTCGGCGTCCTGCCACCTAGTGGAGCCGGACCCGGGGAGGCCCCGCACCGCGGTCCGCACCGGCCCCGCAGTGCCTTGGGAGCCGGGCACCTGGGACGCACCTCCCGCCGCTCCATGGCGGTGGCAGCCGGCCACGGCTCCTCCAGCCCTTCTGTGATCGGGATGCTCAACGAGGAACTCAGATGAGGATTCAGATCCCTACTCTACCTTATGCGGGACAGGGTTGCGATCCCAAACCCATCTGCCCCTGGAAGAAGTTCGTTGGGTAGGCCCTGGCATGCAGAGCACCTGTCTCCCAAATTCTTTCACTTCGTTAGAAACGGTGAAATGGTAAGTTAGAGACAGACTGGAAATCGAGTCTTCGAAGCAATACACACTGCCCAGCTACAGGCTCTTTCCCTTTCTGGTCTCTTCATCTCGAGTGCAGGTGAATAAAACAGAAACAGCATGGATTAGACTTTTTTATTTTGTAATTTATATAAGAAATTGAGGTATGTTAGTAATTTAAAATATTTGTGGACCAGATACAAACTACTTAAAATGTCAATGGCTAATGGAGTGTTTTTCATAACAGAATCTCCCTACTGCTACTACCGTCACCATCAGAACTGACTTTTGTAGAAAATTTGGGACTAACATAAAAGACATCTCACCAGTTATTGTTACTATGTATTTTTTTACATTAAAAATTCCACCACCTTTTATACATCTAGCTCTCTAGATCCTTAATTTTGAACATTTCTTCTCTAAACTTAAAATATTCTTTTGCCTGTTTCCTTAAGGAAGCCATGGTCAGCACCACCAGAACACAGGGAATGATTTCTGTCTGTGCCCCATGTTCCAACAGGTTTGCAAATAATTCACCTCTTTCACAGACCCTGCAGTCACAAGCTCCTAACTAGTTGTGTTTTACATAATTATTTCTTGTCATTTTTCTCTTGACCATTTCCACTGGTACATTTTCTTGCCTTTTGATTGTTTTTTAACTGAACATTTTGTAGCTTGAGAGCAAATGTTATTCCTCAACTTCTCAGGGATCCTGAACATACGCAGCTGACATGAATGTGAAATTTGTCATTAGCTTCACTGCAAGGAGGAATAAACCATAATATTTCTATTCTCTTTAGGGACTGAAATACCTGAAGTTTCAGTATTACCTGTGAATTTCATTTACATGATCTTCTTTTATTTGCACAAAAATGCAACCTGATAGGGCAACAGCTACTTTATCCTGAAATTGTATCCACATCCACCACATATCTGACTTTGTACTCCATATTTCTAAAGCCAGGCTGCTTCCAGAGCCAGGTGGCATGTGAGCTGGAGGACAAGATCCCTGTGTCATCGCTGCAGCAACTCTGGCTACTGCACTTGTGTGGGGTACCTCAACCAGTGTGCCATGGTGGGTCTGAAGTCACACACATAGCAACAGATTAGCTGGTAGATGCTTTCATATTCACAGCAAGTTAAAGTGAGTTATACTGAGGGCTGTAACTGGGGCCTCCCTCCTGCTCTTGGGTACACTTTCCCATTTTCCTCCAGGACCACCAGGCTGCATGTAAAGCTGCTTAAGGCTTCTGGTCCAGCTCAAAACCCCACCAGAGTGGTATGTTTTCAGTGGGATTTGAATTTAGAAGTCAAAGTGACAAGATGACAAACCCTACACCAAGGCAGGACAAAAAGACCAACTTTAGCTGCCATAGAGTCACCAATGGAATGCTGCACCCCCTTTCTTACATACAAAATACATTATGAGTCTCGAGCTTTTGGGGGTTTTATCCAGCTGATTTTCAAGGAGAGAAGAAAGTAACTATCAGAGAACTTGGTCCACAAACTGACAATGGTCTTTCTTCAAAGTTTCCCTGTGCCCAGCCAGACTCCAGCACATCTGGATGCACTCCCTCATTCAGAATGATTTAAATAATGGTGAAGGCTTTGCTTCCAATCCCCTTGAATGAATGCCCTTAAGACACAGGGCAGCTATAGCTCCTCAGTATCTCCTGTGAGCTGGCATAACTTCACCTAACTTCCAACTAAGTATTCTTTGGATCAAGGAAAGCAGTCTGTCCACCATTCAATAGGGTAGGGCTTTACTTCACCCTACAGTTTTAATTTTAAAAATTATTATTCTGTCTCAGAATAATTGGTTGCTTACACACCAAGATAGAGAAAACCTTGAAAAAGGGTTCAAAAATTATAAAGCAGTAATAATTAAATAATTTTATAAACTAGAATTATAGCTATATTTTAATATTCAACAAAAGCACTCACCTAATGGCATACAAATACATTTTCTTTAGTTGCTGAAGTACTCTCTAGTTGTGAATAAATCAGCCATGTCTTGCTTTTCATTTGCGTGTCAGTTTTGGTTTATTAATTCCATGACTGCTATGAATTCCAAAGAGAAATACAGTGAAAACTGAATCACAACCAAGACAAAAGCTACAGCAGCATGTATTTAGAAAAAGGTAAACTATTCATGAATATTTTCCAGGCAAATAGATTTTGAGTCCACATTCCTAATAATTTTAGAATACAGATGGACAGTGTATTTTTTTTTTAGATGCAGATGTCAGCCTGACAACTGCTAGATCCATTTACATGAGCAGAAACTGTATTCCAATGCATTGTCTTAATACTGCTAAAATTGGTTCAACCAATGCTTTCAACATTTGCACACCAGAAACTTTTGTCAAGCAGAGACACAGACACATTCCCACATCGCATGTCAATGACCATGTGAGTTCAAGGTCTCAATAAGTCCTGAAAACAGCTTAATATTCCAGGGAAACTAAACAGTTATTTGACTAGTGCTGAATTTCCGTGGCACAAGGTATGGAGCAAGGAGGTGAAGTACTTTGAAACTACCAGACCTTTCATTCTGGACAAGCAAAATAGCCAGAAGATGACATTTTCATAAGCTTTAGCATAGAAATCAGGGAAAATAGCAATGAATACATCAGAAGCCTGATGCAAGAACAGAAGAATAGCTGTGTATTGGTGCTTACCTTAACAAGCACTGAATTTGCAGAGGCTGATTCTAGAGACACTACAGACCAACTTCTTCAAAGCATTTCAAACCTCATGTAATTTTCAAGAAAAATTATTACATCACACTAGAAGGAACCATCAGATAAAAGTCAGACGTTCATAAACTGCCATTTGGTCTATGAAGTGAACAACTGCAAGAATACATTTTAAAGCCTTTTGAAATGCTGATGCATAATACAGGAAGTGAAAGTGTTTTATTTAATTCAGAAGCACAGGATTCTGTGATAACCTATTTACTCTAGTGCATCAAAACCAGTAAAAAATTTTCTATCTCCTGAAATGTTGCCTTGATCTGCTTTGTAGCATGATTTACCAGAGTACTCACTGAGGAGCTGTTGACTAAGCTTACATCAAACAAAGACCTGACAGAACCAGAACCTGTGAAGCGGAAGTTTGGACTGTGGTCTTGATTATATAAGAAAGTCATACTACTTATCTTTAAGCAAAGTTTCTAAAAGATTTTTTAAATGGTGAAAGCTCTGCTGGTAGCAACCCTCATCATACCAAGAATTGTGAAGACTTACGTTGTTTTCAACATGGTTTAATCAGAAATTGGAACCTGACAAATACAGCACCTGCATAAAAATTAAAAAAAAACAAACAAACCACACACCACACTCCCCTGCCAAAAAAACTCAACAACCAAAAAAAACAACCAAGCCAACAAAACATCACCAGAAATGCAAACAACAAAAAACCCCAAACAAAAAATTTAGAAGAAGAAACTTGACAAATATTGAAGTTAATTAAAAAAAACAATTTTGAATCAAGATGATGCAGCAGTTTAACATAACAGTTATCAGATGTAGGGCACACTCTTGCCCTTTACACTTGATAAAACACACTTGTTTCTTTGCAAGCTGCATCAGAAAATAAACTGGAGTAGGCTTTCTATGACTTCAGTCTTATGCTTTCAGTCTAGAATAAATGTGAGAGAAATTAAGAGCCTGAGAATCCAAGTCTAACAAGCTTGCAAGGTTTGTGTTTCCAAAGATAGCTTTGACTTTTTCCTCTTCATACTGTCATGTACTAATGCTAGAACAATGATATTATTGATGATAAAAGGGCAAAAATCCAAGCTTGATACCTTCCATGACTCAATAAAAGGCACATGCCGGCAGTCTTGAACAGTTGTGCAACAAAGATTATTGAACGACCTAGAGCATAACAAAATGCTCAATTATTTACAACCATTTTAAAAAGAAAGAGCTTGAGTTCCTGATACAATATTGTGATTGTCATCTTTACTGAAAACTTGCCACAAAGACCATGCAGTGTAGAACTCTGCCACGTGAATCCATGAATCCTGAACCCACAGCTTTTTGAAGTGCTTAGTACGGAGTGCTTAGTATGGAGTATACTGTTCTTGCTTAAAGTAACTCTGTATGGGTCTAAATATTTTCTGATCTTAACAGAAAAAGTTTGAAGCAAACACCACCATTACTGAAGTTACAAAAGAACTGTAACACTTGATCATTTTTTCTAGTCTTGCAATAGCCTAAATTGCCTCTGCAGTTGCCTCTTCAGTAAAGAAATTGCCTCAATCTTCAGAATAAAAATGTAATAAGAAATAAAGAGGGATAACCACCCTCCTAAAGATACTCAAGGACTATGAGCTCACTGTCTGAGTACAGGGGCAGACAGTGCTCCACATGAAGACAAAGAGCCAGGAGGCATGACAGTCCCTGTTCTCCATGCAGTTTTCTAAGCCCCACATCCATTCCATTTCCAGAGTACATGCTGAGATTCAGGTTAGTAGGTTAAAGACTCATATTTATTCAGGCTTCAGAAAACCTATGTTTTCAAGTACAAAAGAACAGGTATTGGGTTCACTGACTGACATTTTCACAAAGGATTTTCTCCCAGCCAAAATTAGATGTATTGTTTTTAATGGCATCTGACAGCAGAATATTATGAATTACTGAGTTTAATTAAAAACCTTTCACACAGCACACAACGGAAAATTTATGAGGTGAAAAGTGCTTCTCATCATGGGATCATGTAGCTACTTGTGCTAAGCCAAACAGGTGCAGCTTTATTTTAAATACTTAAGACTTCTGAGGCTAAAAGCAAGACCTTTGAATCTGTGTAATTTATGTAAAGCTATGATTTACGTGACAGTAAGAGAAAAACTTCATTACATTGCTACAGAAAAAAACTGACATTTTTAATGTTTTGGTGGTGGTTTGTTTTTGTTTTTGTTTCTTTGTTTTTAATTACTTTGTGACTTTTCTGCAAGAAAAAAAGTATCATACATTTCAGAGAGGTAAGAATGATGTTAGAAGATCACAGCACAGTGACACCAGTGACAAAGCAGGTATCAGCCTGCAAGAAACTGTCACAGAACTGGTTGAAAAAAGAATTATTCCACTTAAGAAGGAATCCCTGAGATGTAAGAATTCCAAAGATAGTTTTTAAAATTGCTAAGCCACTGGAACATAAAGCCCAGCTTGCCACTGGTGCAAGTGAACCTGCAGGGCAATTCAGTCCTGCACTCCTCCAGATGCTGTAGGCCAGAAAATGCTTCCCAGTGTTCCAGGGAAGTTAAAGCTGATTTTAGAATACTGACTACCAGAGTTAACACTTCAAAAATAAGGGAGCAAGGGACATTAAGTCCATATAAAGCAACTCAGGCCTCTGAATTATCACTTAGTTATTTAATGAAGAAACAAACTTTATATACTGAGGATATAATAGGTGATATGCAAAGGAATAAAAGACTGGTCCATCAAACATAAAGGATTTTTGCAAAGTCTTAAAAAAATAGTGATGAAAATCACGCTCCACTAAGTTCTGACCATGAACTTGAACCACAATCTCCCCACTGTAAGAGACCTGCTGGGTGATCATTCTGAGATAAATCTGACTTTGCTCTAAGATCCACAATTATGAGCTTGTTAGTGGAACACAAGTTCCAATCCCTTATTTGAATTCTATATCTTTTAAATAAGGAAAAAAGTGGGATTTTTTTTTCCTGAAAGGGTCTCTGATAGAAAAAAGAAACCAACAAAGCAAAACCACACAAAGAAAAAAACAACCCCAAACCCCCAAACTTGTCAGGTGTTTTTTCCCCATAGCAGAATGGGAAAATGCATAATCTCACTGTTTCCTTGGTATGAAACTAGAGAGAGCAGATAACAATAGGTTTTGATAGAAAATGAGCTTAAAAAAAAAAAAAAAGATTTAACAGCATTGAGCATTGAAATGACAGATTCAAACAATTCTAAAGAGTTTATGGTAGAAAGCCTTTTCAGATTCAACTTCAAATTCTATAAAGGCTCTTTTACAAGTTGTTGGTTTTTTCCTACCCAGGGATTTCTGTAATTAGCTACAATGAAGACTATTATGTTGTTTAATTTCTGCTTTAAGTGTAAAAATGTTACCCAAATATACTCTTAATTACCTCCCAAAACAACCAATATTTGCAGTATTTTCATAGTAGAGTTTGAAATAGCCAGGTATACATTGAAATAATTACAACTCGTACGCTGGTGTTACTACTTAAGAAATGGAAAATATTTGCAGATCTAACAGTTTTATTTCTAACTGCATATATCACAGAAATTAAAAATAGGAATTTAATACTCTACCTTTAGATAGACTTCTTCCTTGCTGGCACACAAAAGCTTAATTTACACTTCCCTGTGCCAGTATGAAACGAACAATATGATCTATTCATGCACTCTAATAGGTTATACATTAGTATAACCATAGAGTGAGAGAACCAGTTGTGTGCTTAATTGTAGACAGCAAATGAAACAGGAGCGGACTACACAAGGTGTAAGCCTGAGACAGAAACTAAGAGTTAAAATATTTCATTATATTTTAGAGAAATGTAGTGATTTCTCATGAAATACTTGTCTCATTCATCTTTCCTCAGAAACACTGCAACAAGAGTAAAATTCAGAGAACAATTAAAAAAATATTTGAAATACTATATAAGACAAAGAACATCAAGCACTTCTGTTTACACTTTTGTATAGTACATAAGAGGAAATGCTTTTGTTATTCAACACATGATTATACTGTGAAAGTCAATGAACCATGACTTGGTTAAGCTTAGAGGATTCAGGAGACAAACAGGTATTTATATAGAAAGGGAAATATTTCATGCATTTACAATGGTTATTTACCAAAATGTTAAATACCTGTGTTTTAAGACAACCTCTGTTTGTATTAATTTAGGAGGCAGCATCTGGTGTATCACAAAACATTCTGTGACTGCAGTTTTCTTTCTTTTTCACTGTGGCATCCTATGCAGGATCCTGGCTAAGACTGACAACCACACTAAACTGTCACATGGATTTCGTTACATGAAACCAAATGAGTTTTTATTGACATAAAAGATACTTTTATTCTGATAGAAATAGAATACTGCTTTAGACTCTTCTTTTAGAGCTAGAAAATAAAGGAACAACACCCAAATACTAACAAGAAAACTAAAGAATAGGAACACATGCATCCATTGGCTATACAATAATTTCATTTTTGAAATCAGAAATGAGAGACTTTTCAGTTAATTTACTCTAATACCTTATAAGTTGTTTTCCCTATTATTAGGGTACTACCTATAGTCCACTATGTCAGGATTTTACTGAACACAAACATATAGGAAATTATACCCTCTTTCCTCAAACAACTTCCAGTTTGAAAGTAAGATACAAGAAGTGAGAGAAGCTTTCAGGCAGTAAGAAAACCTGTAACAAGAGGCAGCAGCAAGCACAGTAGAGGCACCTCTTCCAGCTCCCCCTTTTCCCAACCTCAGCCACCATTCTGCTGCTCTGAGGAAAGCAGATCAAATGTGCTTTTGAAAGAGCAAGTCCACCCAGTTGGGGCACACCTGGGAAGGTAGATGCATGCCTGGGATGCATAAGAAGAGAGAAGTCAGAAAGAGAAGTAGACATTTGTGATTTTTAGAAAAAAAGAAGTTAAACAGAGGTGTGGTGTGTTTTCTTACCTCCTTAAGAGGTAAGATAATTAAGAACCCAAATAAAAAGACCAAAGCTAGAAAAAAAACAGTTGAGGGTTGTGTTCCCTGAACTCCTTATAGATACTGAAAGAAGAGTAGAAACACCAAATGCTAGAAAAATAGGAGCAACAGAAATAAACTTTTATTCTTCAAATACAAAACCAGAAAAGGAAATGAAAATTTTTTAATGGACACTGTGCTAAAAGATACAGATAACACTCCACTGATACAGCTGACACACCTCATTTAATGTACATATTGAGGGAAAAAATATTAGAAACATGAAAAAAACAAACCACCAAAACTGAAACCAATGTATCTGTCTTGAGAAATGTAGAAATTCTGAATATTGAACATTTAAGGAGGTGGCTTTCCTAAGCCATGAAACATTTCTTCACCATTCAAACACCTTTTTGTCTAACTACAAAGGTCTGTATTCTACTACAAATGCCTGGGGGAAAACTCACTTCCAAAGCAGAGGCTAGAACATCAAGTGCCTACACCCAGTCTAACACGTGTTCTTTATATCCAATGAACTTGAGTTGGTAGCTTGTCATAAATACTCTGCTTTGGCAGGCAATAAAAGCAAACAGATTCCACTGCAAAGAGAAGACAGGTACTAAAAAGCAAACAAAAAAAATTTATCTTATCACTATCCAGACATAGCTGACCCTCAGCAAAGAACCTTTTAATGCCAGAAGAAAAAGATGATCTAAAAAAACAGCAAAGAAGGAATATCCTCCATATAAGAGAGCTCATGAGAAGGCAATGCTGACATTTTCTGTTGGCATATCATTGTAAATGTATAGAGAACAGCTGATTACCACTTATGATACCCCCAGGAATATATTAATGAGAAATTAAGCCAGACGTGTATCAGCACTGCCCCAACAGGGGAGCAACTACTGACTGAGGTTTCCCTGCCTGAAACATGATTTTCAGGCACTGAGTTTCTATTAAAAAAATATCCTTTGTGTTCTTCTAGGAGACTGACATTTTTTTTTCTAAATCATTCAGCCTAACTGGAGCCAGGATCCACACCCATCAGAGGCCTTCAGAACCCAGAGGGCTTCAGATACCATTTATCTAAAATGTGCCCTTAGACCCTACTTCCTGCAATTTCAGCTTTTTGGTACTGAATGAATGAAGGCAAAGGAAGGTAAACAAAAGCCTATGTAACCAAACCACATGGGATGTTCCTTAAGTTTCCACTGTAACTCAGTTACAGATAAAGCAGGATATAAGAAAACAGCCCAAACAATAGAAACATCTTTTTTGCCTTTTAATCATCTCTGGATCAATTAGATCTATTACTCCCACATACCACACCTTTGATTAAAACTATTTTCAAACAGAAGTTTCAATGCTGTTAACTGAACACTACATTACCAAATGGAAAATGCTGTCTTTCTTGATACTTAATCCACTGTTCTCATTATACTTTTTACATTGCTGTTTTGATCATTTAACTGTATCACTAGAGGTGGCTTAATAATTACTCACTGCTTCCAGAAGCCTTAGTATAAAATTCTTCCCTAGTCAGGTTTTCTGGAAAAAAAAAGATATCTTTTTTATACAATTACCTGTTGAAAACTTTCAGTACTACCTCAAGAGACAGCTGCAGTTTCAAAGCTCTCCCAAAAGTACTGCAACAAGCACAGCAGCAAGACTAACAACTCAACAGAGCAATCAGATGTTTAGGTTGCTTGATCATAGCAAGAGAAGCCATCTGTAATGAAAAGCAGCCTCTTCCCAAAGGTCCTCTCCAGTAACAGCATAACAAGACATACACTACTGTTTGCAGAAAAACTCCCCAAACCAAGATCTGTATTTATCATCCTGTGCTCAAATTGAACACAGTTCTTCACTGCACCTCCTGGTAAATTATTAGCAATTAAATACTTCAGTTGATTAACATTACATACTCATGCTTGAAAATAGTCATTCTCTCCCTTTGTAAGAAGTTTACCTGTGTCAAACACTTTTCTGAACAGGCATTTCAAAGTCTGTTTTAGTGTTGTAGCTGAAATGGCTTTTTTTGCTCTCCTAGTTGTATCTTTGTAAAACTGGTGTAATAAATTGGGAAACTGCATCTATTAAGGAACAAATTAAGGGTTAACTGGTGCTGAGCTACATGCTTCCTCCATGTTTACAAAACAATCAATACTGTAGCAAACCTTGAATGTCTGACAATTACATTCCCAAAATGTTACACAGAACACCTTAACATTTGAACTCCCATCACCAGTTGCCATTGAAATCAGTAGATGGGGGTTCAGATTTTCAAGATCATGAACATGTATCTTTTCCCACCCTTTCCAGATAAGATGTTTTTGTGATTAGCTAGAAAAATACACATTAAAAAACTCAGATATAAGAAAGGAAATAGAAAACAAAAGTAGAAAAAGGAATATCTGTTTATTAGTTAATTGCTACAAGCAGAAACAGTGTTTTATAGGAAGATAATTTCAGTGTCATGCCCAATGTTGCAGAATCAATAAATCTGTAATGCAAACAAAATGACCTTGAAAAAGAGGAGAAAGTGGGTGAAATTATAACAAGTAGAAAGGACAAAAGACATAATATAACTTATGTGAAATAAGGCAAGAGTGAAACATTGAGTAGAAAGGAAAAAAAAAAAAAAGAGCACAAATAGGAAGCACAAATACCCAGCTACTTCCATGGAAAACACTGGGAGTTCAGATCCAGTAATTCAAGACAGGAAGTGGGAGTAAAAATTCAAATGGAGTAGTGAAATGTATTCACAGAAGTGGGGTAACTAGACCACGCAAGGTAGTTATGCTGTTACATTTGGCACTGGGGGTTTGTAGCTCAGTCACTGAATCTGTTTATTGGGCAGTACTGTGTGACGAAAAGATTGTGGCCTAGGAAAAGAACCAAAGATTGATGCACTTATTTTTTTTTATCCTGTAAGACCTAAATCTTCAAATACATCTAAAAATTATGGCTGATCCTCCTTATCTACCAAAGACAAGAAGGCAATGGTTTGCAATAAAGAGGATCAGAAAAATCTTCCCCTTCTAAGGGTAGGGAAGTACTACAGGGCTCCCTCTCAAGACAAGTAACACAAAATACATTTCAGGAAAGTTATATATATATAATACATTTTGTTTCAGTGCCAGGGTTGGGCTTACTTCATGTCTGTTATGACAAGTTAACACCACATTTTGAGAATCCTTCCCATGAGTCTGTTATCACAGAATCACAGAATGTTAGGGGTTGGAAGGGACCTAGAAAATCACCTAGTCCAACCACCCTGCCAGAGCAGGATCACCTAGACCAAGTCACAAAGAATCTTCCCTGACCGGGAATCGAAGCCAGGTCATGGCAACGATGAACCCTGACCACTAGACCACCATGTCTTCTCATTTATGACATTGTGTCAAGTGTATGAGTCCATGCCCATCCTCAGATAAAGTCCTGTTAGGAATTTTAAGAAACTAAGACAATAAATAAATAAATATAGAGTCCCATTCTTACTCCTGGCACAAATCAAAAAATTGAAAGTAAGTACCCATCAGAACACAAACAGATTTAACCCACCACATCTCAATTTACTGCCTCCATTGATCCCACTTACTGAATCATTGACATAATAACAGGGCTTTTCACAAATGCCAGAATATAATTCCAAATGGAAATGGCATTTTCATGTAACTGTCACTCGAGCAGTCTCTATATTGTGTACACATGCTGCATGGAGCTACAGACATAATGTAGACATGGTCATAGCTCAAGAAGTCTTTGTTCACTCACTGGCCTAGCTGCAGAGGGAAAAGGAAAATTGGTAGCTATGCAACTACTCTTCATCTCCATCTTTCCAAGCATAATGATTCTATGAGCCCAAATTCTTTAGCTTCTCTCTAAAGTTCTCAGGTTGTAAACTTTTTCCTCAACAGCTCTAAATTTTGGACACCTATAGATAAAAAGAATTTGTATAGGGATTGAAGCAAGGTGCACAAAAAAAGCACACTACACAAAAAAATGTCCACTCACACTTGAGCAAGACAAGGCAGAGACTATTAGACTTTCTATTGGCAGCATTTAAATAAACTAAATTACGTCAGCAAAAATGATAGACAAGAACAGTTTCCTTGATCTAACAGGACTGTTTATTGCTTTTCCTGAAATAAAAATGAAGTCTGCAATTATACAGTACACTTCCTAGAAGCAAGCACTCGCACTAGAAACCATCTAGGAACTAACATTCCACTGGGATCCTGCCCTGTGAGCACACCGTGCACTCTCAACAGGAAATTCTTTGTTCTTACTCTGACACTGTACTCACTACACCACTTTTTGTCTCAGATCTGGAGAACAGTTGGAAGCAAAGTATCTTGGTACCAATCCAGGGAAGATGAAAGTGACTGTGAAGGTTTTAAACAAGCATGCAAAAGGTGGAGTTGTAATGGCATATTTTGTGAACATATACATCCTCAATAGATGTTCTTACCCGTTCTGGTCCCCGTGTTATCTGAGGCTCTGCCACCCTCAAACTGTCAGCTAAAACTGTCAGCTAACAGCCATGACCCACCAGGCCTCTCTGTGCTCACTGTGATGCAGTCTTTTCCATACAGTGACTTCGGGCTTTAGAAACTCAGAGCTATAATATCAGAATGTGTTACAAAATTATCAGTGGATGCCAAGGGCAAGTAAAACAAAAGACTATTTTGTTAATGCATACAAATAAAAAAGGCCTGAATAACAAGTAGATGATAAACAGAAGTCATATTTACATACTAGAAATAGAAACAATGCAAGCAGGAAAATTCTAATTGATTCTAAACTATTTGAAAGCCTAACCATGCCTAATAATGATTCTACATGTAACAAAGAAATCTAATTCCTTTTTTCTAAGCTTACTCTCTTAAAGCATAAATTATGTTTAAAAGACCACACTAATTCCATACAAAAAAAAAATTTTTTCAGCAAAGACTACAGTCTGGCTATTTGTAAATAGTCAGGCTGAGCTGATTATGTAATACAGATGAGGCTTGACAATGTCTTTTTCCAGCATGTATTCTTGGTTAGACATCACACATACAGAAAATGACAAAAAGTAACTTAAACTGTTGAGGTTCAAAAGGATCCTACAAGTATATTTAATAGTCCTGGATGGAGTTGAGGCTTCTAGAAGAATAGAACTTTCTTGTACTTGTCAAACTATATATAGTGTGTCACCTCAAGAACTGGTTTTAACACTACCCAATTTTTGCTACAAAGAAATGACCAACCTGAAAATATATGAAGTTCAGTGACACATTTTCTTTCCTGCTATGTCTTTCCCCAGCTCTAACAGGTACAGTGATACACTTCAGGGGAAATCTGTAAGACTTACTAACAGATTTTTATCTACTACTTAGTAACTCAGAATTATATAATTGCTTAGATTTGAAGATCTCAAGGTCCTTTGCAAAAGTTAACAAATTAGGTAAAAGTATGCACAAGCAGCATGCTGAACACCACTGGAAAAAAAAAAAAAAAGTCATCTCTTGAATATGTAGTATTAAATACTCTTTCTGATGTGCAAGCATCTGTGGCTCCTATGGAAATCCACAGAAATATAAGTATCTCCGTAGGTCAAACTCAAAGACTGTAGATATTATTTCTAGGTGGGTATAGAAATCCTGATATAAAAGACCAGTAGCCACTCATCAGTGTTTGCACACATACAATAACCACCTTACACAACAGTAGCTGGTACTTTAGGCTTTTGAGTCATCCCAGGCTACAGCTGATAATTCTCATTTCAGTGCTGACTGGACAGCCTGCAGGTGCCACTTTAGAGGAACAGGCTGAGCCCAGCTCTGTTGATGCCTTAAGCAAGGCAGGTTTAAGCTGAGCTGTTCAGCAAATAACAACTCTTGGCAGACAGCTGACAGCATTTCCTCTTCCTCTATCTTGCTCCACATGTATCCTTTGACAGCAACAGTGCTAAGCATGTAACCGTACATCTTCAGCATGAACTGTATTTTCTAGAAAAAGCTGTTGTGAAAGGATAGGAACTTCATTTTTCATTACATTTAACCATTATGCAAACAGCTTTCTGTAAATATTCACAGCACTACAAGCATTTGAAAAGGAAAATATTTGTCTTCTGTGGCAGTCTCAGTTCTTATTTTCTTCTACAACCTCCAGATTGCCACACGATTCCTGTCATCACAATCTAGTGAAAGTTTTTTTAGAAATATTTTCAATATTGTGGGTTTTTTGCAGTCCTGGTTCTTTTTAGATTCACCATGTAAAGGTGTTCTCAAGTCAGTATAAGCACAGCTTAGTAAAACAAAAATTCCATTCTTAATGTACTGACCTGACTTTATTTTAAGTCAAAGCAATGTCTAGAGATGCACATTATGTTTGTAATGTTCTCTTGTAGGGAAAAAAAGAATCTCTAAACATGACTCTGTATTTGTTTCCAAAAGCCCTATCAAAACTGTTCTGCATCAGTCTCATCACCAGGAAGGAGACTGAAACAAAAACCCACAACAAACAAACAAAACAAAACAAAAAGGAGGGGAGAATAAAAATAAAGAAGGAAACGAAACACGTTAGAATTTATTTATATTAATTTATCTTCCTTCAGGTTTATTAGTTACTGATGTAACAGAGGGCTCAAAGGAAAAGAAACAGATGATTTGTTACAGGAGGGAGAAAATCTCAAGAGCTTTTCCAAATAGCCACTGGTACTGAGCTGCACAGGAGTCTGCCTTTCCCATGGGCCTCCGTTTCTCCTCAGCTAGAAATCAAACATGCCCTCTACTCTCAGTACAAAGACAGACTTCCTTTTCTTCCCTACCTTGTCTTCTTCCTCCTTTGGATAAGTCTACGTGGAAAGTTAATGGGCACTGTATAATTAACACAGCTTCCTTTCTTGCTGTGATGCTTTCAATTCCTGGTAAAATTAGCAGGATCAACTGGAGAGGCACCACCCTCTCTCACGCAAAAGAGGGAGTGAAACAGAGTGCCTCGCTCTCCAGAGCTAGGCTGGAAAGGATGGTTAAAACTAGGAACAAACAGGGAAGCAGACTAGGTAAAATCAAAGAGAAAGAACAGTGTATTTCTGCTGAATTCACAGAATCACAGAATCACAGATATTAGGGGCTGGAAGGGACCTAGAAGATCATCTAGTCCAACCCCCCTGCCACAGCAGGATCACCTAGACCAAGTCGCCCATTCTTTAGATTATTATTTAGATTATTCTTTAGACTAATTTTACTATTTGGATATACAGTGTTTAACTTTGAAAAAATTGAAACCTAGTAAAAACTAGACTAAAAACATGTTACATCATGTTTATACATCATGTTAAATATGTGAGCACTGCACTGATAAAAGTCAAATTACAATCACACTGAAATCCTTTATTTATTTTTTTCCCCCCACTGTGAAAGGGACTTTAATTTTATCATCACCTGTATCTAAATCTTCCCATGCCATTGCAGATAACACGAAATAGATATGTAGGGAAAAAGTTAAACAAATAACCAAAACAACAAAAAAATCCTGAAGAGTCTTGCTAGGCCCATTCAGTCCTCAAAGACTTTCCTAAATTCAGAACCATTTTTCATGAGATACTAACAAATGTAGAACAGACTGGTGGGGAGACAATGCTCTTGACTACTAGGCTATCTACCTGAAAGTGGCTCAACTCAGAGAAGGACATTTGCCTATTGCAAAAACCCATCTAGTGGAAATGACCAGTCTGTGCTCACTGCCAAAGGAGACAGTGGCAGAAAGTTACCCAAGGGGTTAATCAGGTTTGGTAGGATTAGCTGATATGGCCAAGGAAATATATGATCATGGATCATTACTGCAAGCAACGTGGCCCCATTTTTCCCCCACATGCATCTGGATTTCAGACACATTCCATGATAGTTTAGACAATCTGGTTAAAGGAATGGGTATTTCAAAAGGAACATCAGAAAGAAATGAATGGGACAGAGGTAAATCTCTTCAGTGCAGACACTTATCATCACATAACTGGGATTCTGTAAATTTAGTGCAAGGTCAATTTTGTAGGAAAGCATAATGAGAAAAATCCAGAGCTAACAGCTGTTTTGGAAGCTTATACATTTGCATTAACACAGAAGATACCATATCTTCAATAACCTGAACAATTATGGCATATAGGAAGAACAAGACTCGGGGCATTGTTACAGTATGAAAAGTGGATAGCAACTGCTAAGGATTTTACTGCACAAATTAGACAGGAGGTACAGTTTTTAATATACTAGTGCTGTTGATAGTTCTGAGATTTCATGCACTGAAACTAATGGGGCTAATAAAAGGTTTTTATAACAAGAGAACTGTTATATCTATGGCAACAGCAACTTGAATAAAGGAGTTTTATCAGTGGTTAAAGGCTTGTGGAGAAAAAGAAGCAGATGCACACACAGTATCTTATGTAATAATATGAAGGAAATTATAATGCTGGAGCATATCCAAAGAAGGGCAACAAAGATGGTGAAGGGCCTAGAGAACAAGTCTTACGAGGAGAGCCTGAGGGACCTGGGGTTATTTATCCTGGAGAAAAGGAGGCCCAGAGGAGACCTTATCACTCTACACTACCTGAAAGGAGGTTGGAGTGAGGTGGGGGCTGGTTTCTTCTCACAAGTAACAAGCTACTGGACAAGAGGAAATGGCCTCAAGTTGTACCAGGAGAGGTTTAGGTTGGACATTAGGAAAAATTTCCTAATTTGAGCTAGTTGTGACAAGAGTAGCTAGAAATGATCATAAAAGTCTGTTGTCCACATTCAGACACTTCTGGACAAGTTTGGTGAGTAGAATAAGTACAAGACAGTTACCCTGAAAGAGTACAGCTTAAAGCAGATGTAAAGGAAATGCTGACTTTTCTAGAAGAGGTGAAGGAGATAAAAAGAATCAGAAGCAAAGTCCAGTTAGCACATCCTAGGAATTCAGTGAGGGGCTGAACAGTTCCTCTCAGAAGAGATGCTGTGAAACTTTAAGAGGTCTGAATTCCTAGTATCACTCTGGAGAGCCAGCATCACAGGCCATCCTGACTTCATAAATTCAAGAAAAACAAGCCCAAGAAGATGGTGCACATGTGGGAGTTGTCACAATGCTCAGAAAATACTGATGAGCAGCCCCAACAGCCATAAAATAAAAGTTAATCAGAATATCTTGTAGGACAAGTATGATAGCAAGTCAGTTCAGTATGCAAAAATTATTAGATTGCATGTTTTTCTAAGAAAAAAAAATAAACCAACCAACCAGACAAAAAAACCAAACCATACACAATAGAGCAAAAATAGCTTTTGATTCAGTCTCTTGCAAGAGGCCATATTCCTTTTGAATTGGTCAGAGCAAAATAAGAATGTGGTGACTGATACAAATATTATAAAATATCTGGATAGCCTTCAATCTTGATAAAGTGCTAATGTGAAGTAATATATATCAGAATAAAAAGTAAATGAGGTAAAAAGTTCAAAGCACCCCTTGATCATATAAACAGACATTAATATACTCAAACACTTGAGTTTCTAGGAGACAAGAATTAGTCTCAGAAGGAGCTGTCTGAGTATCAGCAGTGAGCAGGCTGAAACAAGAAGGTACTCACCATTCAGCAACATGATAACGAAGTGGGAGTACTGCCAGTCAGATTAAGGGGGCAAAATAGTGTAGAACAGAGTAGAGATAGTGGAGGAATGAGGAATTTTTAACAGAGGATGCATCTAGTAATATCAAGAATCATTCTGATACGGACTTGCTATGTGCACCAAAGCTTCTAGGTTATATGAAGCTAAAAATGGTCCTGACTGACACTAAAAAAAATAAATGATCTTCAACATCCTAATTCCCATTTTAGGTTTTTTTTTTATACAGTACTGTGATATTTTCATGACACTGGAACCTGAGGAGGTCCCAAAAGGGAGTCAGTCATGTTTACTCGATGCCCATGAGTTCCCCACTAATAAGCTTGAGGTTTCATTCTGACAACAGTTTAAGGCTTCTACAACAAATTTTATGAACAGGAAAATAGTTGGTATGCTATTTACACTCAGGCTTTTGGCAGGGGATTGAAAGTTTCACGTCATGTGCTATCCAGAGAGATTTGGCAAAGTGGACAGTTATGAATACAGCTGTAAAAAATGATTATCAGAAGCAAAACAGCTGAAATGAAATGCTTTCCATTAGAACATGACTGAAATCTATGAGTAACTCAATTTGCTGCAGCGCAACAGCTCATCAAATTTCAGAAGAGTAAACCTACAACTGATATAACACAAAGGGTGATATCATGGATAGCAAAAAGGACACCAATCACTTCAATGCTCTTTACAGAATAAATGCCTTACAATCTGAGCAAGTTTGTAGTAAGAGCTCTTTTTTTTATGCTTGAAATATCTTAAAAATAGAGGATGCTACAGATATATACAAGTCTGTTGAAAATTCAACCAGGACAAGGTAAAGTACTTTGTTTCCCATTTGTTTCATGAATGGGACCTGTGAAATTACAATCTCCTGTGCTACTTTATGATACTACTTGCAAATTATCCAATTTCCTGTACTATGTCCTGCCCTTAACCATGGAACTGGTACAGCTGGTACTTCAGCATCCCACAGCTGAAAATTTACTGGTAATTTGTCAATTCAGTAGACTGAGAGCTACTAAACCTCTCTGGAAATGAGAATCTCTTACAACTACTACGTCCCTATTTTCTGGAGCAGTCACTGCTTGCACAAGGATTTCTGTCATCCTTTGCTTAAATAAATTACGAGAAAAAGAAAAGAATGGATTCATTCCTTTCATATCAGTTGTCCCAGAGTTCAGTTAAGTTTTCTCAAAGTAATATCTACCTAACATCACAATAAATCATCTGAATTTTTACTCTAAGTAACATTACCACAGATTAAAATTACCTAAGAATAATATTTAAAGAGCATAGACTTTATAAACAAGCTGAAATGTAAATATAAATATGGCTAGCAAGGAGGGTGGCTGAAGACACATAGAAAGCATATGAAGGAAGTGCTTTTATTCAGAGGAAAAAATAGTTTCTTACAAAAATACTGTTATTTACTGCATCCAGTGACTGAATCCTTACTATTCACTGTATTTCTAACAGGTATGTTTAGTATAGTCTGACATGCAAGTATATGAAGCCAGACTACATACAGATTAGGTGTTTATTTTAGAGTGGGTTTTCGTGCTTGTTCTGATGCCCATTGTGATACAATAAATTATTGAGATGTTTTCCCAGCTTGAGCCATTCTATAATTGCCTCCTGCAATTAAACAAATGCTGCAATGTAAAACAAATACTGCATAGCAATGAGGAAAAGATGTTGGGAAGGGCTCCAAACTTATCAGAGTAAGTAAAAACATAATTGGTATTTGGCAAATATGGAAGTCAGCCAGGACTTACCATATTGTCAACCAAAAAGAAAAGTCTGTTTAGCTGAGAAATAAAGACAGACTTCAAGGTCACATTTTGCACATAGGAATGTGCAAAAGAAGAGGAAGTGTCCACATCAACAGTAGCATCTAATTTACAGTTCCAAGTAAACATCACCTGCTACCAACCTCTGCACAATCAGCATGTTCACACTTAAAAGAGCTATCAGATACACTGGCTGCAAGGCTCTTCTGCACTGGGAACTTTTCAAAGGGTGTTGGGGTTTTTTGTAGCATCAGGAACTATCAGGCCTGTTACTGAGGACAGCTTTTTTAAAGTGAGGTGGCCTTTGAGCAAAGCAGCAGCATGCAAGGTTACATTTTGTGACATTTTAACATATACATGAGGTGGGGCAGAGAAAAGAGAAAAAAACCCAAACAACTCATCTTGAACTTTGCAACCTAAGCCAGAACAAATAAATTAGAGCCATCAAATCCTAAATAAGCAGTAGTGTACTAAAGATAAGGAGTCTATAGGTAGTACCATCACCAGTTAGAAACGTTGTCTTGCACTTTACCTGGTCAATTGCAAAAAGTCACACTTGGCTGTCTTTAGAGTTCAGCAGTTAGAAATATCAATTCTACCAGTAAGTCCCTGCTCTGTAACACAGCTGGGCCAAACAAAGATTGTTATGGAAGCTTGGATATGAAGACTATAATGTTGAGAACTGATAGATACAATGAAGCTGCATTGACAATACCATAAATTCTGGCTTTCCTCTGCAGGTAAAAACTGACATGAGAATTCTTCAGGCTCGTGATGAGAAAACTGAAAACTCTGACAATAAAAGATACTATTTCATAAGAAATGATGCGGCTACAAAAATGTTTCATTATTACATCCAGTAAATGTTATATCTTTATTAACAAACTAATTTTAAAAAACCCTTAGTATATGCAGAAAACTCCAAAACAAGCACACAAAGCTAAGCCTTTTATATAGAAATGAAATTTACTCAATTTTAGAATCTTTTGTTCTAGGGAGGCTGCGTGAAATGAGTTTTTGCATTGCCATCAAGTTTCCAGAACTGTAAGATTATTTGGCATCCTACAGATACTGCCCTGGCAGGGGGGCTGGACTAAACGATCTTTCAAGGTCCCTTCCATCCCCTGACATTCTGTGACACCTGGGATCCTACATCTCTAGAGGGGCACCTCCACCACAGTCCTGCTGCACCGCCTCACACCCCGCGGAGCGGCTGCGCCCCTGCGAGGCCCCGCGCTGCCTTCCCGCGCGCTTGCCCCCGAAGCTTTATGAGTTTTGAGTTTTCTTCAGCTGACGCTCGAACCTCACCGCCAGCAGAGACCCGGGCACCGCCTTCGCCACCTCCGGGGCCGGTCACTCTCCGCACATCGTCGCCCGGAAGGAGCCGCCGGCAGCACGCGACGCGGCGCCGCCCAAGCCTCCCGCGCGCGGGAAAAGCGGCGCGGACCACGTGACCCGCCGGGGCGCCGCGGCCGATCGCGCCGGGGGTCGCCATGTCCGTCGTGCAATGGGGGCCCCGCTTCGTGGCG
>JANHGL010003000.1:0-17941 GCA_024611195.1 Ceyx melanurus
GAGCCCGCGATCGGAGCGACTGGTGAGTGGGGGTGACTGGTGAGAGGGGGGGGATTCCCTCAGGGCAGCGGGAGGAGGAGACAGCGGGAGAGCCACCAAGGCCCGGAGGGGGCTGGGGAACAGCTCTGTGCTGACCCCGGTGAGACCTGTGGGGCTGTGGTGTCCTGGGGCTTTTTCCCAGGGCCCCCTTCCCTCTCCCTGAAAGCTCTCTGGGCATGAGCTGCCAGGCTTGGCTTAAGTGAGGTCAGAGACAGAGCAGTTGCCAGCCAGGAGTAGCCCTGCTGCTTATGGGGCCAGTGATGAAACCTCATCTGAGGGGACGTGTCCATTCCCAGCACCGTGCACAGGCAGGTGGGGAGGGAGCCTGGTCTCAACTGGACTAACAGACTGTGCTGGACCCCTTACTGGAGCTAAAAAGAGGTGCTGGGACTTGTTTCCCACTTTCCCAGGTACCCTTTCCTCTGGCTGTGCCAAATTCCAGGTCGTTGTGCAGCTAAACCCTGGGGACTGGGTGTATTTCAGAGCATCTCCCCACCCCAGCTCCCTGAAAGGAGGGTGATGATGGAGATGGAGGGTTCACATGAAGTTACACCGGAGGAGCCAACTGGAGGAGGAGCAGGAACAAGCAGTGAGCCCATGGAGGTGTCCCAGGACAGCCAGCCAGCTCAGGAGGTGGCTGTGCTGCCTCAGCAGGTGAGCCTGACACAGGGGCCCTGGGCAGGTCTTGATGGAAGCTGAGATCCCAGCTCCAGGACCGGGGGGTGATGTTTCCTCGGACACGGTTTCTCCCGAGATGTCCCTGGGGAGGCAGAGCAGGGACCTCACCAGCAGGGCTCAGCAGTTGCTGCTGCTCTGCAGCCTGAGCCATCGAGAGCTGCTGAACATTTGAGCTGCCAGAGGGTTACATGAGCAGGAGGGACCCGGCCACGTTCCTCTGCTGGATGAAACTTTACCTGCCCTCCCTTGGAAGCAGGAACGGTGTCCAAACGAGGTTTATACCTCACACAGGAGGCTGCTGTAAGAAACCAAGTAGTCATGTGGGGAGAGGAGAAGGCTGAGGTGGGATACTAAGAGTTAAGTGGGCAGTGCTCAGGCTGGGGAATGCCTGGCTGGGGGTTGCTGTGAGCTCAGACACCCCAAGGCTGTTTAATACACTTAGTGACAGGCTGATGAGGGCCCGAGGAAGGCAGTGGTGGGATTTTTGTACCCTGGCTTTCCATCTGCTCGTGGGGCAGCACGGTGAGACAGGCTGGCAGCAGAGCTGGGAGTGCTGCAGAGCCCATTGCAGCCAACCCAGCCCCAGGACCCCATTCCCCTGCTTTTCACCTCACTTTTTGTTTGCCAGGAAGAAGCACCGGTGGATGCTGGAGCTGATGTATTGTTGGGTCCCCCATGGTCTCCTTCAGAGATGGGGATCCCAGGCACCCTCCCCAGCACTGGGGATGGGAAGCAGGACATGGCAGCCTTGAGGACTGATGTGGGAGAAGGCACTGCTGGGAAAACAGAGCAGGATGGTGCTAGGCCAGCTAGCCTCCCCTCAGCACTGCCTGAGCCCAGGGGGGACATCTCCAGGGAGCAGGAAACACAGCAGAGGAGTGGAGAGGACGATGGGCATGATGGCTCTGCCAGCTTGGTGTGGGCAGCCACGCCAGGGATGCTCTTCCAGGAAGCCAAGCAGACCAGCCTTCACCCCCTTGTGAGTATAAGCAGGCATGGTCCCCCTTGGTGGCCCACCCAGCACTCCTGCCTGGCTCTCATCACCCCAGAGACCTTTTGTGCCTTTTTTTACTCCTGGCCATGAAGAGCCAGGAACTGCTTTTTCCCTGCAGAGTCTGTCCTGGGTTTTGGGCTACAACAACAGCCTGGCTGTGCACAGCCTGATGGATGGGGAGGACCAGGTGCTCCTCTACGTCTCCTCCCACACACTGGTCATCCACGATGTCCTAGGGAACAGGCAGCACCACTTGCAGGTCTGGCACACAGCCCACATGTCTCCCTCCTCTTCCCTTTCTCCCAGACTCTCTCCTTCTGTCTCTTCTCCTGGTATCTGGTATTCAGGGCTCACCCAGAACTGCAGGACTGGGGAACGGGCTCGGAAGAGCCTGTGAAAAATGGGATGCAAAGGCTGGAAGGATGGGAATGGAGGAGCCTTGGGAGGGAGGAGAAGGGGAGCTATGAGCAAAGCAGTTTGGTGAGTGCTTTAAACAGCCTCTGGGCCTGGATCCTCCACGGCTCTTGGCTGCTGCTCTTTCCCCAGGGCCACAGCAATGTCATTTCTTGCCTGTGTGTGAGTGAAGACAGGCGCTGGGTGGCAACAGCCGACCGAGGGCCAGAGGCTCTGATCATCGTGTGGGACTCCTTCTCTGGGTAAGCTCCTGGGAACCTCCTCTCAGGAAGCCTCCTGTGTGCAGTAGATGGCTTTGGGCTGACTCCAGTCAAGAGTGAAAAGGGAGAAACACAGAAAAGAAGTTGCAACTGAGCTGAGGGCTTCCTCCTGCTCCTGCCACCAACGCTCATAGGATGCTGAGATGGGGCTGAGTTCCCTACACTAAACACATTGTGTGTCCAAGCTGTAGCAGTGAAAGATCACTGGTGAGTCCTTCCCAGAGGCATTTCTCAGGAGGAAGTATGGAGAGGACATTGAGGACCAGCTCCTGTAGCAGCACCAGTGCTCGCAGACTCCCAGCCACACAGGCTGCACAGATTTTGCCAAGCAGCTGCCTTTGGATCCCTCCTCCCTGCTGCTGGGAGCACCCACCAGGTTTTTGCTCCATAGGGTCCCTGTGAGCACCATCTTTGAGAGCCACCCAGAGGATGGGGTCGGTGCCATTGCTATTTCCCAGGATGCAAAGTACTTGGTGACCATTAGTGATGGCACGGTGCAGGTAAAGAAAAATCTCTGCTCTTCTGTAGCTTTGCAGAATAGATCCCTGATTTCATTTCCTAGTGCAGTGAAAGGGAAGGGGGGCACTGGGGAGGAGCAGGTTTGCAGAGTGATGACTGGATTTCATTAAAGGGAGTGGAGAAAGAGGCTCTAAAGTTGGGATAAAAGCTTCTGACTCCAATGTGCTTTCATCTAAGATATTTCCAGTTTCCTGAAACTAAGCTCTCTGCTGCTAGAGATCTGGATTTATCCCCCTTCAGTCTGTTATGCCCCACCATGCCCTGCAACTGCAGGAGTTCTGGGGTTCACTTGTTTTCTCTGAGCTCCCAGGAAACCACAAATGTCCCTTGGTTTTCCCTTCTCTGCCAGAGAGTTTGTGTCTGGAAATGGACTTTGCCCACGGAGAAACCCTTCTGCAGCACGGAGCTGAGGCCAGAGTTTGGATATCAGGTGAGTGACCATGGCCAAGGGGTGCCCATGAGCATGACTAGGCAGCCCTGTCCTCACCAGCTCCCCTCTTGCACCCCCATGCCCCCATCCAGTATGGGGCTACTGGTGGGTGCTGGCTGGAGACTGGAGCCATCATCTTTTTCAGGAAGGAATAATCAGAAAGCCTTGCTGGGCTTGGTATTGATGCAATTATCACCTTTTAATTGCAGGATTATGTAACTTTTAACCCTCAAAATCCCCATGAGTTTGTCAGCAACAGCAAAACCCAGGTGCTGTTTTACCTGTGGGTAAGTAGGGCCATGGGAAGTTGTATTTCTGAGCCAGAGGGTCCCAGTTGCACGGGGGGCTGCATGCTAGGAAGGCAATGTCTGGGAGAGGGGAGGTTGTTTTGTGCTCTCTGGAAGGTCTTTCTGCCCCAGGAGCCCCACTTTGCTCACCACAGTGTGAGGCCAGTGCCCAGCCAGTGGCGAGGGGACCTGCTGGCACTGCAGCCACTAGTCCAAAATGCTTGTCCTGGACCTTTTCTCCTCTTTCCCCAGGGTGATGCTGGTTTGCAGTACAGAGAAGCCCTGCTGAGCAGACAGGTGAGTGTGGGGGGGACCACAGCACGTCACCCTCTTGGCTTTGCTCCTGCCAGCAGCACTGTCCCTTTCTGTTCCCTTCAGCAAGAACAGTGGCCATGTCCCAGCCTGTCCCCTCGGGCTCCTGAAGGGACAAGCCAGGACTGCCTTTGCTGAGGTGGAGAGAGGCTTTCTCTTCCAGAGCTGCTCCACTGCATCTTCCCCTGGGGCCCTTGCCTCTGGTGGTCCTGTCATGGGACAGGAATGTCACATGAAGGGACCAAACAGGAGCATCTCTAGAGGCTCGAGGAGGGAAGGGCCAGCACAATGACCACGTGGCCTCGCTGCTCTCTCCACAGACCTTCCCTGGGCTGGTGGGACACTTCAGCCAGTCAGTTTTCCACTTTAACAACTCCCAAGCTCTGACAGGCACCTCAGCTGGGAAGCTGGTGGTGTGGGACGTGGCTGGTTCCTCCGGGGATCCACAGGCCAAGCTGCCCAGCGTGAGGGCCACCCGCGTGGTGCCTCTGCAGGAGGACAGCATTACTGTGCTCCAGGTGGTGGAGAGGTAAGGGGGTGGCAGTTTGCAGTTTTCAGTAGCTGGAGGTCCCATCCTCGGGTACCTCAGCCCCAGGAATGGCAGAGCTGATGCTGATGAGCTACAGCCAAGTGTTGCTGTTTTAAGTCACTTGGCAGCACATAAGGACCAAGGAAATTAATGCAGGAAAATGCTGCAGGTTTATGAGTCATTGCTCCAGATTTTCCCAGAAATTATATATTTTTTTTTTTTTTTCTGGGGGAAAAACCGACGAATTAAATAAAGAGGTTGAAAACTCCAGATAATGTGATTCCAGCTCTGCTGGGGTGGCTCAGACTCGAGGTTGGCCGTGGTCAGAGAGGCTCGTGGATGAGTCTTGCTCAGCCGCTTGGCTGTTGCCGGCAGAGGGAGCAGACGGCCACCAAACGCCTTGACAGCTCTGAGGACATTGCAGGGTCACAGCAGAGCCTGGTGATTCCTGCACAGCCCTGGGCTTTCCCTCTGCACATCTGGACGGTCTTCTTCTCATGCAGTTGTGCAGAGAAAAGGGGAAGAGACCTGCTTCTGCCTAAGGATGTTAGTCAAGGAACATCTGGGAGTTCTCAGCCAGTGTGTTGATGAAAAGCTTTCCCTTCCTCACAGCTGCATCGTGACGGGTGATGTGAAAGGTCAGGTTAAATTCTACAATGGGCAGCTGAGGTTCCTCACCTGCTACAGCCACAGCACAGTGGGTCCCATTCAGTCCATCTCCTTCTGCAAAACCCCTCCTGATCCTCCCGGTGCCTCCCCAGACTGCTCAACCTCTGGCCTCTCCAGCAGCCAGCCTTTTGTCACTAGGTGAGTGCCCCTTTATAAACCCAGGTCTCTGCTCCTGCATTTGCCCTGCAGCTTGAAGGGTGGGCAGATGGTCAGTTGAAAGCTGCCCCATGGGCTTCAGCCTTAACTGGAACAGGTTTCAACCCTGGGCAGCCACCTCTGTCTGCACAGTCCCCAGGTATCTCCCAGTGGCCACCAAAACCCAGGTGGACCCCAGCACATCTTAAATGCTGAGCTATTATGCCTTGGCACAGGTGAGAGAAGTGCTAATGCAGGGAAAGAGATGATCCTATTGCACCTCATTGACTCAGGAGCTTGGGACAGCCCCTCTCTGCCCCTCAGTGTGATGTAGCTCTGCCTGAGGATCTATATGAGGTCTGTGGGCCAGATGAAGCTCCTCCATAGCACAATCCAGCTTGCAAATCACATGTCTGCCACTCCTGGGAGGCTCTCCTGGCAATGTCTGTCCTTAGCTGCATGTGTTTTCTAAAGAGCTACGTGGGATGGGCTCACCTCCAGCCTGGGGAACTGTTTGGTTTTCCCTCTTGGTCTCTGTTGTATCATCCGTCTGCCTGGGTCCCTGCTCCAGCTCCTGCTGCTTCCAGCTGCTCCGGGCAGCACAAAAAGGTGGAAAACCCAAGGGGAATCCATGATCCTGCTCATCTCACCAGGCTTCTGAGATTGGATCTGGTCGAAGAACCTGCCTAAGGCACCAGCGTCCTTTGGTGCCCGCGCCAGATGTGCACAACCCAACAGCTGGCAAAGGGGCTGCCCTTGCCCCACATGTGCTGCCCCTGCAGCTCCTCCGTGAGCCTCTCTTGACCCTTCAGCTGGGGCCAGGCTCTCAGTTCTGGAGCAGAGTGCCTATGGATTTGCTCTGCAAGGTGCATCCTCGTTCAGCCAGCAGCTTCTCACGCCAGCGGTTGTGCGTGGCCGGGTGAGCAGACAGGCGGCCGCTCCACCTGCGGCACGGGACTGGAACCATCCCCTGGCCTTGTCCTTGGCAGCGCCATCAACATGACACTGGTGCCCTGGAGATGTGTGAAAGGCTATTGAGAGTATCCTCAATTGCTCATTTGTCCAGTTCACACCCCAGTGACTGCAGATGGCCACAGCTCTCCAGATACCATTCATCTTCTGGCTCGCCTGCCCAAGTAGAAAAGAACTGGCTCCAGCGTCTTCCCCTGGAGATTTAGCAGGTCATGGACACAAAGTGCCACCTGCCTTCCAGCTCCAGAAGCGTTTGCATGTTCTGTGTCACAAAATAGAAGGGATCGCCCAACTAAGTTGCCCAAAAGACTCTGCTGTGTAATATGGCTCGGAGGGATGGGAGCCAGCCAGTCTGATTCATCAAATTCTCTTTCTCTCACACCAAACAGGAACTTTATCCTTTCAACCTCTGATGCAACCGTGCTCCGTGTTGCAACAGCCGGGACGAGCTTTGAGAAAGTGATGGAAGAAGCGAAGGGAGTAGTGAGTGCCATCGCCTGCCACCCCCAGCAGGCACTCCTCGCTGTGGGCAGCCACTGTGGGCTGCTGAGGGTCTGGGACTACCTGCAGCTCAGGTACCTCGTCAGCAGGATATTCACCCAGGCTGGCATCCAGTGCTTGTGCTACGACCCAGCAGGTATTCTGGTCTCGTGACCTCCCCACGTGCCAAGCACGGGGCTTCCCGGGAGGAGTGGCTGTGGCTTGAGAGTTTTCTGGCACGTTTTCCAGGTTATTTTCTGGCCGCTGGATTTAGAGATGGAAGCGTTTACATCCTCGATACCATTTCCCTTCACTCTAGCTGCAAAGAGTTCAAGTTCTCCCATGGTCCTGTGACTCACATCGACTTCTCTCATGACTCAGAGTACTTCGCAACTGCTGTGAGCTTGATTGTGCCTCTCGGTGACTTACGTGGAGCTCTCGGTGGGACTGGGAATTGCTGGCCATCCTGAGAGGCATGGCAGAGCAAGGGGTGCTGGGGCTGTCCCCTCCCTAGGCCTTAGTGACTCTGAAATGCTCTTCCTGGCTTGAAGAGCCACCAGTCACAGCCTCTCCACAGATCTGCTGCTGGCAGCGTCCTGTCGCTAGCTTTAGTGACAAGCCTGAGCTCTGCATCTAGCTGTAGAAAGGGCTGGAGCAGGGATCTCCTCATGGCTGGTGCACCACAGAGGAGGCTGCTCCCTTGGTCCTGTGTCTTGGTTGCAGAGGTGTCGAGGCAGCACTTGCAGCAGGTTGGCACAGGGGCTGTAGCAGCTGGTGACAGGACAAAGAGTAATGGCTTTGAACTGATTTAGGTTAGGTGTAAGGAAGAAGCTCTTCACTTTGAGGATGGTGAGACACTGGAAAAGGTTTCCCAGAGAGGTTGTGGATGCCTCAGCCCTAGAAGTGTTCAAGGCCAAGCTGGATGGGGCTCTGAGCAACCTGCTCTAGTGGGAGGTGACCCTGCCCATAGCAGGGGGCTGGAACCAGATGATCTTTAACATCCCTTTCAACCCAAATCTATGATTCTATGGTCTGTACAAAGAAAAAGATTCTCCCTTCATCCACAGATGCCAGGGCAGAGGGGCATCTTTCTTCTGACTTCTGGGGTGATTTATTGTCCCTCTCCTGAGAGAGCACAACAGGGAATGTCCTTCAGACAAATAAGCTGCTCTGGCCAGTCTGAGGACTATTGTGGTGCTGTTCCTGGGAGCAGCTGCCAAAACCTGTCAGAGCCAGTGTTTTATCCTGGCTGTGACCCTAACCCTCCTGGTAGGAACTCCCAAGGGGACGTGCAGAGCTGCCCACTGCCAACCAGGGGATGTGTGTGAGTTTCGTGGCTTGTTGACATTCATGCTGTCCTTCCAGGATGAGAAATGCATGGTGATTGTTTACAAGAGAGTCCTGCAAAATGGGAGCATATGCTGGGAACATCTGGCAGGGCTGTATTCCCACTACAAACCCATCCGGAGCATCCTCTTTGGGGTCCAGTTAGACAGCAACGAGCCCAGGCTCCTGAGCCTCGGGGAGGACCGGCAGCTGGTGGGTTGATCTGAAAGGCTAAAGGGCAGTGGAGCTTTGCAGTTAAACTGGACAAGGGAGGGAGACTTGGGCTCTGGCTCTGCAGAGGGTTCTCCTAACCCTCTCCCCACCAGTTCTGTTGTTCTCAGTCTGGTCTCGGGGCAGATGCGCCCAGAGTTCAGGGTTGAGGCTCTGCTACTGCAGGGTGCTCACCTCAGCTGCTGCCAGAGATGTTCCATGCCAGGCTGGGGTGCTGGCACTTGCTGTGTTTCCTTGTCTTCCCTCCAGGTTGAATATGACCTGATCAACAGCAGAAAGGACCACTTGGTGGTCTTGCAGAAGAAACGGATAGAGCAGCTTGCTGTGCCTCTGTGCTTGGCCTGGTACCCACAGTTCAGCACAGAGTCCTTTATCCTCACTGCCAACAACAGCTACAAAATGAAGCTCTACAACACGACGACCAAAATGTGCAGGTAGAGGAGAGATTCAGGCCTTGCACTGCTGTGGAGCCCCATCCTGACTCTACCTTCTCCTCTGCTTGACTCCTGCCCTACTCCCATCCATGAGCATGTGTTTGCAGACCTTGGGATCACTCTATGGTTCCCAGCTTACTCCACCCTTGTGCTTGCTCTGCTGCTCACCAGCGTGTTCCTGAGAGACTTGGTCTAGATGATCCTGCTCAGGCAGGGGGGTTGGACTAGATGATCTTCTAGGTCCCTTCCAGCCCCTAATTTCTGTGATTCTGTGATAAGGTTGTGGCTGCTGGTGGGTCTTGGTCTACCCAACATGTTGGACTTGAGATGCCACAGTCAGACATCTGATAAAGAGACAGAACACACATGAGTAAAGTACAGGGACTGAATGATCCCTGAGCACTAAATTCCTTTCTCATCCCCAGTGTGGTCCCTCCTAGGCAGGGAGGGGGTCTATCATATCCCATCCTCTCAGCCAGTAGTACAAAGCCTTTGCACCCACCACATCACCTCATATCTGCCCATTCTTGTGTGTATTAGCTGCTCAGAGAAGGAAAAAGGTTTTGGGTTTTTTTTGAGTCCTAGAATGGATGAAAATGTTGTTTGCCTTTAGGAAGACCCTTTTGGGACCAACATACGGCTCCCCGTTGGAGAAGATCCAAATCCTCCCAACAACAAAGGCTACGGACCCCCAGAAACACTATCTGGTGTACATCACAAAGGACAAGGTAAGGACCCCCCTCCTCTCCCAGCTGTAGAAGAGCCTCAGCTTGTAGAGGTGGTGGTCCCTGGGAGAATTTTGCTGCAGGCAAAACCATGTCTAGGCTGGTCCTGCCTCAGAGCTGAGCGAGTTCCTGGGAGGAGGAGGCAGCCCTGCCCTGGGACCCCAGCTCTCCCAGGCTTTCTCTCTCCTCTTTCCTTACAGGTGGGCTTGCAGATTTTGCCTATTGATGGCAACCCCCACAAGTCCTCAGCTTTCATTTGCCACCCGGGTGGTGTCTCTGACCTTGCCAGCTCCTATGATGGACGCTACGTCTTCACAGCGGGAGGGGACGACTGCACTGTCATGAAATGGGAGGTCAACCTAGAGTGAGTAGCACGGGAAGGGAAAGGAGTCTTGTTATGGCTTCCCACAGCTGCTTGGCCAACACAGCTGAAGCAAATTTCCTCAGCATTTATACTGAGAATGGGGCTTTCATCCTAAATGGGACAATGGGCCCAAACTGGAATTCGGGAGGTTTTTATCTGAGCAGGAGGAGAAAATTCTTTGCTGTGAAGGTGTCAGAACCTGGCTCAGGCTGCCCAGAGAGGTTGTGGAGTCTCCTTCTCTGGAGACTTTCAAACCCACCTGGATCTGTTCCTGTGTGACCTGCCCTGGGTGACCCTGCTCTGGCAGGAAGGGTTGGTCTCGATCTCCAGAGGTCCCTTCCAACCCGTACCAGTCTATGATTCTGTGATTTGCTTCCATGAGTGAAGGGACTGCAGTGACTGGTGTGGCTGGAGGAGCAAAGGCAGCTTTTGCAAGCTAGGATTTCCAGGCTCTGTCTGGGAGTGTCTGTGATAACCCCTGCCAGGTTTCTCCCACCTTTCTCTGTGATTGAGTGGCTTCCCTCTGCCAGCTCGTTTGGGCAGCAGTGCCAGGCGTGGGCTCCTCCATGGCAGGCGGGAGGCAAAGCCAGGATATATAAGTTGGTTTCTTTGCATGTTGAGGATGAAAGGTGCTGGTTGTAGTGCAGAGGGCTCTCCCCTGGCCAGTGGGACTGCAGATACCTGACAGATCCACGTGTCCATCACAAGGCAGCTGCAAATTGAGCTGAAAACTGCCAGGCCAGCATGGAGCAAATTCACCTTCACACTTCAAGGACTGGAAAGGGAGCTTAGCTCTCCTCAGAGCTAGAGAAGTTAGCTACTGTGGCATGGTCCCCATTGGTCTGCAGCTGGGTTTGTTTTATCCTGCATATCACCCTCCCAGCTCAGAGCACAACTCCTGGTTTCTGGCAGATCAGCCCCACAGGAGCTGGTTTTTAGCCCTCGCTCCATCTTTGCCTTTTGGGGTGCTCCATGAAGCAGTTGTCCCTCACCTTCCAGGGACAAGGGCTTTGTGGTTAAGTCAGGCACTCGTCCCATGGGAAACGTTTCTCATGGGTACTGCTTGCCCAGAGGAAAGCCCAAAGGGTGCTGAGCCAGCTCACCTCCGTGTGCCAGAACAAAGGAAACCTGGGTGGGAAAGCAATGGGTTTATTTATTTTCTTTTCCACTTTGTGTGGCTTTAGCAGTCGGGGGTCAGAATAAGCGACGTTTTAAGGAAGGCATTAGAATATAAATGATCCTTCTTTATAATGGTTGGCCGGGGTCCAGGCGACGTTGAATTTCTATGTAATTTGTTTTCGGAGCAAAGCTCTTGATGAGCTAATTATCATTTTATTGCTGCTTCTGGCATCTTGTGCATCTCCGCTGCATTTAATACCCAAATAACTTAATTATGAAAAAAAAAAAGCCAAACCAAAAGCATGAAGCTTGGAAAGAAACCCAGTGGAAGCAGCACTGGAGAGGTGCGTGTGAAAGCTGCAGCCTCGCTGCCAGGCGTGGGGTGTTATGTGGCAAGGCTAAGCCACGATTGCACTACCAGGCTGGGCTTCCTTTTTCATCCACACAAACCAAACGGATTCTTTGGGCTCCAACTGCCTCTGGAATGGAAACAACGAGGTGGCACTGGGATGCTTCCAGTTTGATGTCGACTGCACCTGCGACGCAGTCACCCGCCGTGGGAGGGGAAGTGGAGTAATGGATGGCACTGAGTTCCTGGGGAAGAATGTGTTAGATCGAGGAACCAGGGAGCTTTGGTTTGTGTGGTTTCTTGCAAAGACCAAGGCCCAGCCCTCGCTTCATGTTCAAACTGCTGATCTAGCTAATTCATCTCCCTCAATGTCTCTATAAGGAAGCAGAAAAGCTAAATGCCAGGCACCAAGCTCAAGTCTGTGGAAAAGCTCCTGGCTCCCAGCCCTGTGCTCATTCCACTAAACAAGAGGACCATTCACTAATAATTAATTCCCACACTGTGCCATTGTATGTAAAAACCTGGGTATGAAACACGCTGGAGAAGTGCAGGCTGATGATAAAATAGCACACGGTTCGAGGCAACGTTTTTCTTCCCCGAGTCCTGAGGCCCAGGGATTTTATTTATTTATTGAAAGTGTCTGTGAGCAGCGACTAGAGAGGGAACCGTGAAATCTCTCCTCATATGAACCCTTCCTCTACCTTCTTTTCTGCTTCTGCCAGTGCCTTGGATGCTGCTGTTTCCCTGGGTGGGGAGGACTTGATCCCGTTCTACAACCTGCTGGATGGTGGCAGAGAAGGCAAATTCTTCAGGGTAATTAGATGCTCACCGCGACCGCTGTCTGCCAACATCTGCTGGCAGCTTAATTTATACAAGCCTGACATTTCTTTTATGTTTTGTCCAGCTTGCCTTTAACATCAATCTCATTGATATGCTTGTTAGTAAATCTTACAAGGAGCCTTGTCTCTCGTGCCTGTTGGCAACTGAACTTTGCAGCGCTCTGTTTGAATCCCTCGCAGGATCTGGAAGATTATTTTTACTGCGCTCAGCTGCGCAGCAGCGACATGGATTCTCTGGAGACCAGACAGGTGTCACTGTACATTCCCCTGGAGGAAATCCCCTTTGTAATGAGAGCGATGGGATTTTATCCATCAGAGGAACAGGTTGGTCAGTTGGTTTGATTCTTGTTATTAAAAGAGCGTTTACCAAGCGTCACGAGGGCCGGGTTCTGACCGTTGTTGCTTTACACACGTTATAGGGGTGACCCTGGGCTGAGTTCTCCAGGTCCACCAGAGCATCTTATATGTGTTTTCCAGTGCAGGTGGGCATGTCCAGCTCCATGCAATCACTCTTTGGATAGTGACAGAGCCTTCTTTTCTTGTTCTGCCTGGGACTGATGAAAGAATGATTTAAGATGGAAACTGCAGCTTTTGTTCCTCCAAAACTCAAAGCTCTTTCATAACTGAAACTCTTCAGAAGCTCTCTCTGAGCTTGCCTTTCAGGTTGCAGCAGCAGAGCTTCCTATCAAGCATTTCTCAAGAGCTTTTTAGCTTCAAATTTTACAACAAAGACAACTGATTTAGTAAGGGTGCTGCTGCTTCCCCTTCTGTGGCCGTTTCTAAGAGGCAGTTTGTAGTGTACACAGACCTCATTGGTAATGTAACCTGACAAAAAGGGTAATTAAAGCACACAGGAAAACAAAATCACTGAACGTGATGCAAGGAGATTTAAATAACGACCTCTTTGCACCAGCTACAGCCTTTCAAGACAAGAGGGGTGCTCCCCAGGGAAACAGCAGCTCGCTGGGCTCCCCCGTTGTTCCATGGGGGGAGCTGTGCTCATCTCTGTCATTGCACAGACACCCTGCTGGCTGCTGAGGTGGTGCTGTGAGTCAGTGCCACCCCATCTGCCTGGGCACACTCTCTGCCAGGAGAGGCAGCAGATGGGAGGCAGGACTTTTTGCCACAGCCACCACCTCACAGATTGGCTCTGCAGCCCCCGCAAGCAGCCAGGACTGCTTTGCCCTCGTGTCAAGCTGTGGTGTTATCCCCTTGTACTTTGTTTGATCTTTTCCGTGGATTATTACGTTTTCCTCCCTTGGGGACAGAAAGAACATATTTCCCTGGGAAATGTCTCTGGAAGAATAACTGTTAACCCCTTCCTGTCTCAAATCAAAATGAAACCAGTGTTTCAGGCATGGAAACAGAGGTGCTAAGCTGCTGTGAAACCAGGCAACCTCCAATCTGCTGCTCGGAGCTGGCACGACAGTAATAAAATCCAGAGAGAAAGTTCATCTCTAGAGTATTTTAATGGAGGAAAAGCAGGAGGGGAAAAGGCAGCTTGGGCAGAGAAGCAAAGCTCTTGGGAATTGGTGTTTGATAGTTGAGTGTGGCTGATACAGAACCTAATCCCACATCAGCCGGAGTTGAGTGAAAAAACTGTTCTTGCCTGGCATGACACTTGTTAGAGGAAAAATGTAAGGCTGAGCTTTCCCTCTTCTCTGGGCTTCATTCAGTGGGAAAACTTGTGACAAAAGGACAGAGGCAATGGTGCCAGTAACAGCTGTGGAGTCACCAAGCGCCCGTTGTAAGAAAATAGAGGAAATCCAGCACAATTCTATGTCTGCTACCCTTGTCTTTACCTAATACTGTCACTGCAGCAAGCATGTAACTGCTGTAGCTGTGTCCAAAAAGCTGCTGAGAGGGAGCTTGTTACTGGGATATGGCCATGGCATCTGTGGCACCAGTAGGTGATTGTTACAGTGGCACTGGCATTGGTGAGATGGGAAACTGGCGTGATGCTCTTCACAAAGCAAACACATAACAGCCTGTTTGCCTCAATCTTTAGATTGAAGAAATGATAAATGAAGTAAAATTCAGCAAGTACGTGGATATTGAAGAACAAGTGACAAAAATCAATTTAGGTGATTTTATCAAACTTTATATAAATCATCGACCCGCGTTCGGCTTGTCAATGAGAAAAATACAACAAGCCTTTCAGGTTCTTGGTTATGAGAATGAGAATGGAGACAGAGTTATTGACAGAGGAGACTTACTGTCGCTGCTTCAGTGCAGAGGTGAGTTATTTCTTTTCTAATATTAGTTTTATGCTTGCTAGCTCTGCCTTCAATTTCAGAATGTATCCACTGCAGCAAAAAATTAATCTGGAACTATAGCTTGGTAACCAGGGCAGGCGTGTGGAGCCACCTGTCTTAAGATTTTAAATTGAATAATCACAGCTATGATCTCAGCTGCACTTCTGTAACTGCTCTGGAGATCTCTGCTGGCCTGAGGTAGCTTGTCTGTCAAATGATGAGTATGGGTCTTGGCAAATTGTGTCCTCTTTCCAGTGTACCCTTATCGGAATCGTTGTTCTCTCTTCCAGTCACAGTCTCCAGAAAGGGAGCAAAAAAAATGGAAAAGAGGGTGATGGGAGGGGAGGGATGCAATTGTCCAATGCTGATATGAATCTATGTGTGAAAGACTGGGAAGAGGAGGTGGTTTAGTTCAGAGGGGACTCTGTAAAACAACATATAATTACGCTTGTGGCCAGTGCCAAAGAGAGGTAAATAAGGAGCTTGCATAGTCTTGCTCCTGCTGTAGAGGTGCAGCTAAGCATGAAAGCAGGTGAAGGGAAAAGCTGTTTCACTCCATCCATCACCTGCTACAATTCCTTGCCACAAAGCTCCTTGGAAACCAAGGAGTCAACCGGTGTGAGGAGGGATAGTTATTTATACGGACGGTGTGAACATCCATAAATAGATTGGTTAGAACAGTTCCATAACAGATCTATAACCTCATGCTTCAGGGCACGAGCCAACCACTACCTGGGAACAAGCACTATGGCCAGGTTGTTCCAAGATCCTAGATCAAGACTTTCCTGTGCCTTCCTCTTCTCTCTGTGGAAATGGCTACAGCCATGGGTGGGCCTGTTCTGTTTGGACAGTTTTTGAGTTGCCTTCTAGTATTTTTTTTGTGTTAACATCATCCAAGAGGCTGGTGTTGCTTTGTTGCATACAGGAGAGCACATGACAGAGCCTGAGCTGGTGCAGTGTCTGACCACCCTGCTGGGCAGGCATCCCACGGGAGGAGGAGCTGCCCCAGACACCTGGGATCCCTCAGGTACAGCATCAGTATTCCCCACAGCACAGCAGCATTTCCATTGCAAACCCATTACCCCGTTAGGCCAAGAGCTGTCAAAACCACTCAGAAGGGATGGCAAAAATAAGTCATAAAGCTCTAGATTGTCCTTCATCCACACAGCAACTGCAGGGGTGTATCTGAAAATGGACAATGAAACCTAACTGTGGCACCTGACAAGATTACATAGAAATTGAAATGAGAAACACACGTCAGAAAGGTTACACACCAAAGTCCACAGGCAAAAAAAGGGATCCTACAGTATGGAAATGACAGCACTGATCTCATCCAGCCAGCACTGCCCATTCTGAGGGAGCTGGGGATAACCACATTCATCTACAGTTTACAGACCAGGCTGGAACAGCCAATTACAGAGCTCATTTCAGCCAAGTGCCACTACCTGTTGTAACTGGAATGGAACTGGAATGGCTGGGAAGTGCCATATTTGTATACAATTCACCTCCCAGTGCACACCAGTCCAGAGCAGCACCTGGTTATGGCTGCTGGAGATGGGCTGCACACAGCAAAGATTCCTGAAGGGAACTGCCTTGTGCTGCAGAGACTTTGAGACTCTGTATTTCATGGGGTCCTAAAGCCAGTATAAAAGTTGGCCCCTTGACCCTTCTGAGGCAGGGTGACTCACAGCCAGTCACATTCCACAGCTTCCACAGATTTGATCCCTGGGATGATATTAAGCTAGTAAACAGATACTTAATTTTTTTATGATTATTTCATACATCCACTTACTGCCTCTTACACATCTTACTGATCTGGAAAGCCATTTTTACACTGTTGTTGTGTGTTTTGTGGTGTTGTTACTGCTCTCCAGGTGCAGCAGCTTTGACTGAAGAAGACATTCCAGCAGAAATCACAGCAGAGATCTTCACTGCTGTCATTCTCGGTTTACCTGTTCCTGAGCCAGAAAAAAAACACAGAAAAAGGGAGATGAATCTTTGATCTACAAAGACTCAGAATTACAACTGCCACAGTTTTCTACTTGCTCCTGCTTCCCGGTCTCCAAGTAAACACAAAAATACAACTTTTGAAGATATTACAAAGTAAATGTCACGTTGTTTAATCAGACTAGAATAAGCTGCAGGTTTAACACGTGCCCCAAACCTATGGGATCAAACCTGTGTGGGGAAAGGCTGGGTGGCTGTAAAGAATGAAGCAGTAGCTGCTGTCCTGTTTTAGAACCTTTTGAGAATTCCTTTGGTGTGAGTTATGCCACCTTTCATTAAGACAGTATCTGTGAAAAACAGGAAGGTAAAAATACTATATAGATGAAATACATTGATGAAAACCAGTGTAGGAAGTGGAATTGTAATTATAAGAGCAGAAGGCTGTGTTTACACATGAAAACCACGTTTCTGTTTTGGCCTTTGAAATGATTTTTTCTTTCTGAAAGTAGTAGTTCCAATTAGCAGTGTCATACCAACGGGAGGGGATCTTTCCGTGTTTGTATAAACAGCATAATGATCTGTGGAAAGATCAGTGAAGTGCTGTTGAACGCGCTTCCTTCTTTACACCATCCTCGGCATCAATTTGAATAATAATGTAGGCCCTTAAGAAGCGTTCCCTTCAGTGGCAACGTTTCTTAAACAGAACTTTCCACGTTACACACTCGTAAAGTTCTCTGTGACTGCCCAATTAGCATGAACGGCAAGGTGGGCGGGAGATGCAATGGAGGAGTCCAGCAGCACCGCGACCCGAGCGCACTGTGGCAGGAGAAATTTTCTGCAGAGCTTCGCCTCTTAACTCAGCCCGTTTCCCGAGATATTCAACGTGCTTCCATCGATCCGTGTCCCACCAGCTCCTCTGCTACTTAAAAGCATCCTGATTCCAAGGAAATTACTGGAATTATTTTAGGCAGGCGAGAAACCTTGTAACCACTGGGAAAAAAACCCCCACACCTCGAACACAAACCTGCATCTTAGGGATTTATTAAGTATCCCGTTTCAGAAGGCAGATGTTTTGCTTGTCGGGAAGCGCTGCCCGTCTGCACGCTTGAGGGCTGCCACAGTGTCACAGCCGCTTGCAGCAGGGCTGGACGGGGCTGTCCCTCAGCCTGAGCCGGCTGCTTGGGAGCGGGGCTCGGCCCCGGCAACCCCGCACCGAGCTGGGGCTCCTGTCAGTCGCGGAGCCCCCCTGGAGCTGCTCCGCGGGGCCGGTGAGCAGCCCCCGGAGAAGCAAGAGGGAGCAGGGGGTGTCCTCGGAGCCAACTGTCCGCCCCACGGACATCCCCTCACCCCGCTGCCTCTCGCCGGCTCCAACCCCTCCACGTCCACAAAGGCACCCAGGCGTCCGTGCCCGTCCTGGCACCCGTGTCCCCTCAGAGCTCCCGTTGTCCCCTCCCAGCTCCCGCCACCCTTCAGAGCGCCCTTTGTCCCCTCACAGTTCCCACCACCCCTCAGAGCGCCCGTTGTCCTCTCGCTACTCCCGCCACCCCTCAGAGCGCCCGTTGTCCCCTCACAGCTCCCGCCATCTCCACACAGCCCCCGTTGTCCCGCGCGCTCGGCCCCGCGCGCTCGGCCCC
>JANHGL010003001.1:0-33630 GCA_024611195.1 Ceyx melanurus
GATGTGGTTTAGGGATGAACTTTGTAGTTTGGGGTTAATGGGTGGACTTGATGATCCCAAGGTTCCTTTTCCAACCTGAATGATTCTATAATATATTTAGAAAGTTAGTCTTGTATGAAAATGGCCTCACATTCACATCCCTTGTTATCTGCATAGGGAAGATCTACATTTAAATCACCAACTTTTTTAGATAGTATGTTTAAGTGGCTGCTTTACAAGCAGCTCTGGTAGAACAGAACCTCAGATGTCTTTTCTTTTGAGCAGTGGTTGTTTCATACCCATGTGCTTTTGGGTTTGCTCCTAAAGGAAATCTACAATATAGAAACTTAAATCTTTTGTTTTATGCCTGATGTTTGTATCACAGGATACAAACAAGTGGCCTGAAGCTAATTTTAAGGAAGCATAAGCATATGCTGTTGCTCATTTTCAAATATATCTTATTTTCTTTGGAATTGTAGTGATTCATATTGTGCTTCATTTTTTCAGCAGATAAACAACTTGATTGTGCCAATACCTTAACTCCATCAATACCAATGCTTTTTTCAGCAGATGGACTAAATTATCTTTTTGTTTGTTCTTCCCCTGTGTTTCATGTTAACACAGGACAACATCAAGGAATTAGGAGGTATGTTTTCTTTAGTAGAAAATCCACATGAAATTAGTTCCTTTAGTCCTAATAATGGTCCTCCAGATGAATGCAAAAAACCATCTTAAGCAAACTAAGCTTGATGAAAGCAGCACAGAACTAGCCTGGCTTCTCTTCTAACACATTTGTCTTTGTCAAATCCATAATTAGGATGTTAGATTTCCATAAGTTAGTTCACACTATATATTACTTGGAAAAAAAAAAATAGATGTTTACTAAAATGCTGGTACATCTTGGAGGCAGTTGCTTTAAAGCATGATCTACCATACAGACTTCTGATTTTAAAATCCAGTCTAACAGAGATTAAAAAGAGTAGGGGATACAGCGATTTATGCTGTACCTCTCACTAAGGTTTGCCAGACCCACTTCGGAGCTATTTATTTAAAGGCTCAGTGGTACAACTCCTAAAACTCCTAAATCCAAATCCATCTATCCCCCACCTCTTTTTTTTTCTTTCTTTCTTTTTTTCTTTTTGAAGTCCAGCTTTTTTTGTAGAAGTAAGGAGGCCTCCATTTAATTAGAGTCTTCAAAAGAAAATTATAAAAGCCCCAGCTGAGGGGAATGATGAGCTGGTGGTGGAGGTGAGGTGGGGAATGATGAGCAGGTGTTGGAGGTGAGGTGGGGAATGATGAGCAGGTGTTGGAGGTGAGGTGGGGAGGAGCTGGTTCCTGTGAGGAGAGTGGAGGTAGCAGTGGCACCTGAAGTGCTTGGCTGGAAGGCTGTGTTCAAGGTTGTGGAAGTAGTTGGCCTGGAGAAGCTGGAGCCTATCTTGGAAGGCATGGGAAAGTCTTAAGGTGTTTTTGGCCTGCTGCTGAACTGACTGGACTTTGGAGGGGGTTATCTGCTGCTGGACTGAGCTGGAGTATGACTGCTTTTGCTGGAGGATTTCTGAAGCACAGAAAAGGGCTGGGGAGAGAGCCACAGCTGAGACCATGGAGAGCTATCATGGAAGGACTGCTTGGTACTTTTTTAAGGTAAGTGGGGAGGGAAAAGTCCTTCTTTGGAATATTAACCTGGAGTGTAAATGTGACAGGGGCTTGTGAACGAAGGTGTTTGATGAGGTGGTGTGAGAAGAGAGTGAATGCAGAGTAGCTTTGTGGTTAAAAGCAAACAGGTCAGAACACAGGCCTGGAATTGTAAAGTCTTACCTTTGTTTTAGTGAGGAAAATTACTGCTTTTGGCTGTTGGATGGATGGTAGATTGAGTTTAAAACTGAGTTTTAGATGATTGTTTGGAAGGTTGACTAATCCTTTTTTTTTCTGGGAAAGTACAGGATCTTTGGTTTAGCTGAAGGACTAAATCATTTGTGTGTTGTAATTCTAATTCTTGAAAGCAAGGGTAGAGAATTCCATAATGAGAGAAACTTGAAGTTATTAAGTACTAAAGTGCTGTAAGAGTATTTTTCAGGATATGGTCTGCATTGGGCTGGACACACTTTGTTTGGGGCTGACAGGAACAGTCAGAAGGCTTTTTTGCATGGTTAAACTTCCACTTTTCAAATACAAGCTACTAAATTGTTCATTACACCATGATTGGAAATGAGGCTGCAGTAAGGAGGACAGAGCTAACTCTTGTTAAATGGTGTACATTATATTTGGAGTAAAAATGCTGTGTTAAACTAGCTCCTTGATGTGTTAAGAATCATACCCCAGATAAAGGATTACATAATTAATGCTTAAATGGAGAGTTGTGATATTAGACAGTGATTGTGCTGGATCACTGCCACCTCTGTTAAAAGGCATATAAGTAAATGAATTGATTTATTGTAGCTACCTCTTTTTCCATTTGTTTTTCCCTTTGCATGGTGAGAGAAGGTAATGGGAGAAGTTGGAATATAGGCCCTTTTTCACCGGCTGCTGAAAGCATTTTCCCTGATCCTGCCAGCAGTCTGCTTTCCTGGAAGCACGAGCTTCTGAGACAACTGGGTACTCTGCAAGGTGTCCTTGCTTGTTTTTAAGTAGTAAACTAAATGGATCAGGTGCAATTACCATTTCATCTGCCTTTTCATCCTCGGTCTCACTGATATGCAGATGGCAACAGCTGATGATCTTTGGGAAGTAGATTCCCAGGTGTGTCTGGGGCAGGTACAGGAATGATGTTCATACAGTGATAGTGCTTGGTTTAATCATGGACGGAATGCAAGACTTGCAGGACAGGAAAATGTCTCTGGTGTGTTGACTTGTGTGTTAGACAGAACTCCTACAGGACTCGTATGGGTGAGGCACAGCTGAAGATGCTGTGATGTGTCTTAAACTCTGCTGCAGAAGAGTGAAGAGCCCAGCTGTTGGTCAGAACTTTGTGGTATTTTTCTAACTCTTCCCTATACTGGTTTTCACCCCTGGCACATTTAGGAGAGAGGGCTGATGTCCATTGTGCTTGCCCTGCCTAACCTTTAGGGTGCTAAATAGAAGGAAAAAGAGGCTTTATCAGAGGTCATGAGTGTAGTGTAAGTTCTCTCAATGGTCTTCTGGAAAAGCCTGCTTCTCCCTGGTGATCAGGGATGCAGATTAGGGATGCAGTTTTCTTCACATCAGCTACATTGATGTGCTGAAGTTAATTTCTCCTGCAGTGACAAAAAGGCTAATGCAATCCATGTATAACTGCTATAAAATGCTAAGCAGGCATGAAAAGACTGTGCAGCCTCTGCATTTGGCACTGATAGAATTGCTATTGGAGTATCTCATCTAGTGTCTGCTGTTCTAGGAGGCCAGAACCACAGGGTTTAGAGGAGCTCGTTCTCTGATGTAAAATATAGAAAACATCAAGGTCAAGAAGCCCACTCTATTAGTGTATCAAAGCAAAGGCTGAAGAACAATGGGACTGGTCTATAAATACATACAACTAATTCAGTCATTTGATAGAAAATTAATCAGTCAATTCAACAGACAAAATGCAACAACAACAAAAAATAATCTTATAGTGGAAGAGGAACCAACTTGCATAACATTAGGAATATTTGCTCTTTTAAGAATTTACTTTGAGTGATAATGATGTTATTGAAACATCTTTTAATCCATTTGGGATGCTTTTCAGGAGTATATGCTGTAGATAAGTAGAAATTTAAAATGTGAAACAGAAATAACATAAGGCAGTCTCATGGCCTCTGGTATGTGGCCCAATGGGCTAAAAGCTTATAATCTGTGGAGAAAAAAAAAAAAAAAGAATCATTGTACCAAGATTCCTTTAACTGAGCTACAAATGTGCTGAATATTACATGAAGTAGGAGAAAATGCCTCTCCTCAAGGTGAAGCCAATCTATGCTCTCCTTAAATGACTAGCCAGCACCAAAGCATTGCCTGAATGAGGGAGGAGAGGAAGTGTATTTTTGAACTGACAGATCCCTACTTTTAAATCCTTTAGTTCAAAACTTTATCTATAATTAGCCAAAAGACATCCATATGGTGACTTTTCTAGTCCCAGATGGGTAGCTGTCATTTTGCACATGATCTTTGCTTCTCTTTTGAAGTAGAAATGAGTAATCTTGGAATTATTAATCTGCTTCAACTATATTTATCCTTCTATCAACAGCGATGACACACTTTGATTTCTTTCTTGGCGTACACAGTGTGTGCTGTGGTACAGAGGATTCCAGTTGCCATAGTTTTCAGTGAAAAGAATAATTATCACAGGGAACTGTAAGTTATTATGGAATATTTGTGTATTTAGTTAGCAAAGCCAGAATTTTCAAGAGTAGTGCTGCAAAGATACACCAAACTTCAGACTCTCCTAAGGGGATGTGGGGATAGAAGGTGTTCTTCAAGTGCTTACAATTGTCTCCCCTTTGGAGTGGTGTGATACCTGGCACAGTAGCAGGTAACTGTACACCTGTTCTCACCTGGCAGGCAGCTGCTGGAGGTAGTTGGGTCAGAGAGGACAAAAAAGTAAAAACAATTTACTGTGCCTGAAAAGTTGCTTAGGTATCTGACTTATGTTTTTCTCTTGCTTATTAGAGTACTAATCCTTATCACAGACCTTTCTGCCCTTGTCAATATGGTTTATGTGGTGACAGCCACAGGCATTTTATGTGTTTAGACTTCCATTTTCTTTGTTGAGGGGTGAGGAGAGAAAAGCAATTGTGTGTAAGGAGAAGGTATTTTGGAGCAACTGTTATATCTCTGTGTGACTTTCCTCCTCTCATTTTACAAAAAAATCATTTTGATTGCTTGTGGTTAACTATCCATACAGAGAGGCTAGTAATCTCTGTAAGTGGTGCAAAAGCTTGACAGTCCTCTTAGTAAGCATTCTTCTTAGAATTTAATCTTGTTGTGGAGGGGAAAAAATGTTACAGTAAAGGATTTCTTTTTTTTTTTTACCACAGGCAGTGTCAGAGGCAAGAGGCCAGATCAAATCAAATGAAGTAAATGGAATTACTCCGAATATACTCCTGTATAAGTGAGAGCTTGTTTTAAGCCTCAAGCTACAAGAGAATGATTGCTGTTCTCTTTGCTAGTGTTGCCCACATGAAAGCTGACATAAATACGACCTGGAGTGAACTTAGCAAGTGATAGGGTACATTTGTTTTTTCACCATGATTGAAAGACCCTAAGAATGCAAGTCTCAGATGCACAAAGGAATAGAGGTGTCTGAGTTCCATTAAGATCGATAGGAATGAAATGCCTAAGTGACACAGGCCTATGTTTCTGAAAACATGTAAGCAGTTTTTAGCAACTCAGTGATCATAGTTCCTTCTCAACAAGGTTCTTATGACAAAATTTGATTCTGGGTGGGTATTTTTGCAAATGCCTGTGAAGCACATATGATGAGAATGAATACCAAGTTTATAGAACCTTCTACCTCAAGTCCTTTTACTGTTTTGCTTTAGATTACTAAGATTGCTGTGCAAAAAGGTGCAAACTTATCTTTAGAAATAAGATGATGTGGATTATTAGATCAGTAAGATACCAATAGGAAAACAACAGTGCTGTGCTCTACCTGCAGATTCTAGAACAGGAAGAGATCTGATGAAGTAGCTTGCTTCATCAAGCTACTACATATATATCAAATAAGTGATATGTGGCTCAATTTGCTTGATGTATTTTTTAAAGCCATGAAGATAGATATCAAGAAGAAACTGCATGTTGTACAGATACAAGAATAATCATCTAGTAATTAATATTTGGTAATTTAAAGCTTGAATTGTACTTCTAAATGCTTGGCTAAATACATAAATTTAATGAAACCTATATATATGGTTGAAATATGTGCCCAAGATGTAAATATTGTGGCAGAACCCAGCTCCAGTGGATACAGGAATATTTCTTGTCTACCTCTCATCCTAATAAATCTTTTACAAATAAAGCCAGTCACATCTAGACTCATACCTCAAAACATGCTGAGTTAGCTCAGCAGGATAAGACCGAATACCTGCAAAGTTTTGAGTTTGGGCACATTTGAGAGTAGTTGTGGGGTCTCTCACTTGACTTTACAGTCAGACACTAACAAGTATCACTGGGGAAAAGCTTCCCAGGTTACAGCTCTCTTTCCATTTGCAGTTTCTGCAGACTTCCTACCACACTAAATTGGTAGGGATCCTGCAGAAAAATACACAAGGTAGCAAGGAACAGTTAATCACACACAGCACAGTAAAAAAACAATACTTTCTTCCTAGGAGAATAACAGTAGACAGCATGTGCAAATCTTTCTATCATTCAAAATTATTTAAGACAAGGAAATTCTGTGGCTATGTTTCAGGATTTCTCCTAATAAGTGATTAAGCTTAATAAGGCTTAAAATTCATCCACACACCCTTATGAGTTGTGTTTTGGTTTGGGTTGGTTTTTTCCACAATTTCACTAGCTACAGTTAAGAACCAAAATTCATATGGATTGACAGGTTAATGAGACACTAAAATGTACTTAATGCCACCTAATTGTGTTTTGCTTGACTTTTCTTAGAATTAAGCTAAGGGAACACAGCTAAGGAAGCAAAAGTATATACTCATACAGGTGAGAGTGACTGTCAATTTATAGAGTTTTGGAGTGAACAAAATATCACAGCTCTAGCTGGTAAAACTTAATCTGCCATCTTTAATATTTGATGCTTTTTTGTACATCAAAAGATATTGCTGTCATATAAACCTAAAAAAAATATTATTGTCTGAAAGGGAAAGCATAAAGAATTTGTAGGCTCTCAGTGAGTGGGTGAAGCTCTATTCAGGTGCATTTTTCATTAGCCTAACAAAGAGTTATAAACATTTTTCAGTATAATCACTGAAGTCCTATCAACACATGTAGATATGGCACCCTCCAAAGAGGTTTAGAAACCTGAGTCCTCTTCTGTTCTGATCTGGTTTGCTTAACTGAATGTTGTTTGTCAGGATCTGGGATGGTTCGAGCTGAATGCTTAGGAAGGAGATTCATATTTTGTGTGACTGTTAATGGGAGAATGCAGGGGTGCTTTATGTGAAGCACAGACTAGGCTGACTTCTCAGAGCTATGAACTCTGATTTCTTTCCTGAAATACACTGTGTAGATGACTAAAGCCCTTAGCAAATGTAAAGGCTTCCCTTCTGGTAGAGATGTATGGGAAAAAGGAATGAGTTTGTGCAAAGAGGAGTCATTTGGAATATGGCATCAGGAAGCTGTGGGAAGCATAACCCTGTGTTTACTGCACACACTGCTTCTTTACAAGGCTTCAGCCACATGAGAACTATGTGGTAAAGAACAAGTTTGCAGAGACAAGAGAGAAAAGGTGCAACTAACGTCAGACTTAGTAACAAATTAATTATATGAAGACTTCAGTTATTTTATTGTCATAGTTAGTTCCAATATATTTGTCATCTATCTGCACACTGAGACTTCATTGTTGTTGAGTTTATTATTGACCCAAGGTCCAGCCACATATATCTCTGTATTTCAACATCACTTAAACACAGTGAAGAGAAATGCTTAGGGACAGTTTTTAATAGTATTGAATTGACATTTCATTCTGGGCTTTGGCCAGACCCTGATTAGCTCAATCTGTGTGCCCTTTAGGGGAGTTCTGAGGGGCTCATTTGTGTATGGATGTTAGGCCAGTTGCACAGAAAACCTGTTTGAGACTTGCCTGGTTTTTAGGGAGGAAAGAAGGTGCTCCTTCTGGCAATCCTTTGCCAAAGTTGATGTGCAGCCATAGGTGGCTCTGGGTGACTTCTGCATCCTGTCTTGTAACCTGTATGTGATTGTTTATGTTATATCCCCTCTTCCCACAGAGATGAGGTGGAATGAGCAGAAATGGCCAGTGCAGAGTCCAGCAGTAGAAATGCTGCTGCTTCTGGGTGCCAAGAGGAGTCTAATGATAAGGCTGTCCTGCTCTGCAGGAATCTCTCCATCTGGGAATTGTAATTCCACTTCCAATGTCCATTTCTCAATTAATTGGAAACTGTCTGCTTTCCTAGGGGAAGCATTTTATTTCAGCACTTAAATTAGACATGAAATTTACTGCTCTATCAAAACAATGAGTTATTTGTGCCCCACCAAAAAAAGGGAGTCTTGGGACTGCAGGTAATTAGAATGTTGCAGGGCTGCTTTATCAGGCATGTTATGGCCTGAGTTATTGCCTTCTGGTGTTCTTTATCTGCTGTTTACAAATACTTGTTTGCATCTGTGTTTTCTGATGCTTTTTTATCTCCTTTTTATCACTGTGTCACTAAAAGCTGGTTCTGTCACTCTCATCTAGTTACCCATTTTCTACCTCTGACTGGCTAGTGGTAGCATCATTATTACTACTGTGTTATTGGAACACAACTTGCTTTTTATTCCTTTTCAGCTTTCTGCTTCTGAAAGCTGTGATGGTAAAATCACACCAAGCAATTCTATTGGGTTTTCATATATCTCCCTCTGAGAATAGTTGCATTTTACTGAAAGTAACTTCTGAATTTGTAATCTTTTTCTTTTTTTTTTTAAGTAAACATAATTGGCTGATGTGAATAAAAATCTGTTTTTCTTTCTTGCTTTTTTTATTGAAGTACCTTTTTTAATTATTTTTTTTTTCCTTCTCCCTTGAGACAAAATTGTAAACAGTACTGTTTTGGAAGGTGTTCTTCCTTGCCTTTGGATTTAGAAATGAGGAAGACTAACATCTGTTATCTGTTATTGAAGACCTGAAACAGTTGTTAAACTGTTAGAAAACCTTTGAAATCTGTAAATCTCTACTTAATCTACTCTAACTGAAAATCTTACCAAACTATTTTTCAAAACCATTAAAAGCCATATGCCAGATTTAATCACTGACTTATACTGACAAGAGTTTGAGTGTCTTTCTGCTCAGCTAATGAGTTCATTCTCTAATAGGAGTTCTTTGGAAGATAGCTCTTGGGCATAGTGTGATGAAACAGTACTGAAAGGTGCAGGAGCATTCAGTCATCCGAGCAGATCTAGATGGTCATCCCACACTGATCCTCCATATGTTCCTCATGTTCCTTGCCATGAACACCCCTGAGATCTTATCACTCTTATCATCCAAGTTACATTTACCAATCTTGATTAATCTGTAGGTCTTTAATTCACTGTTTCCTCTATCCATTGCTTAGTTCTCTTGTGTCAACTTCTTTTTTTTCTTGTGAAGGAATGTACACTTCTAGCATGGAACCTATCTGGATTTAGAAAGCAGGAGGGTAGGTTTTGGTGTTAGATTTAATTTGATATGACATGTTATGAATATCCTCTAGGATACTTTTCTCTCGTTTTGTCCAGTTTTCTTTCTTTTTTTTTTTCTTTTTAAATGACATTATCACAGTATAATATGGTTAATTACCTTAGATAATAAAATGTTGAATTTGTTTATTTTTGGTTGTCTCTAGGACTTCGTATTTCATGTGACTGGAAGGCTCTTACAAAAAGAAGCCCATAGGAGGCAGTGGTATTTGGAGCAACACAGAACAACACAAAATTAATTCCCGGGTAAGATAATTTTAATTCAGGGGATTTAAAAAAAAAAAGATGAAACCAGCAGAATCGTCTTGTTCAACTTGTTATTTTGCAAGGGGTTTTTTTGTTGCCTATATTTGAAAACAGTTTGTGGGGTTTTGTCTGTTTATATACCCATCCAAAGATAAATTGTGATGATTTCACTGTTAGTAATATCCATAAGTTGGAGACGGCATGGTTGTGTTGCATTGAATATTGAATAATACTTTGCTGCAGAAGAAGACCAAAGCTCATACTAAAAGAGGCCTTGTGATGCAGCTACCTGGTTGATATTCTTCCTTGAGTTGGTGTCCACTGAAAGCTAGAGCCTGATTGGTTCTCATGTGTTATGAGGCTGGATGCATGAAGAATGTCTTACAAATGAGTAATTATACTCAAACATGGTAAATGTCTTTACCACAAGCTTGACCCTTGCTATATAATCCCATGCTTATGGACCTGGCATGTGATACTGCTACAGTGTGACAATGGGAGCTGTCCCTAATTGAGTTCAGGCAAACATCAGGTGGTGGTGTGTGTTTAAAATGTTCCACATAACATTTAATGCTCTGAATCATCAGGGTGGTTACAAAATGTCTGTCAAGAAGTGGTGAAGTATGACACTGCAAGGTCATGGCTCATATCTTGGAAAAGTACTGAATTGCTCTTAAATGAAACTATGTATTGGGCTTCTCTCTGATAGGTACTAGTGATAAACTATTGCCACCCACTAATAAATATTTACTCCAGAAGCTACCAACCTGTTGAGGTGCAGGCCTTTGCATAGTTCACCAAGTGCTTGAGCTCTTATTTGCAATAAACATTTAAAATATGTCTATATTTTTGAGAACTCATCTGTGCTTAAAGCTTGGTACTGTTGTAGCCTGGCTTGAGCTCTGCAGCAGAAATAGCTAGAGACCAATGGGAGGGAGGGGGAAATCAGCCTCTTATTATTGAGGGGCATATTTTCAGATTTCCTTCATAACTCTTAGTATCCAACACTGCTGGTGAACCCCAGAGCTGGTATTCTGCTGTTAGACTCAATAACTCTGTCTTCTAGCTCTGAGTAAGTCTAATTGTAGCTCTTCAGGGCTGATGTGCTTAATACAAGGTGTTGTTTTAATTTCTTTTTCATTGCCTTATAACAATTATTGGAGATAAATTATTCTGAGTAAGTTTATTCACATCATAGTGACATTGCATAGCTGCATTGTTAAATGGTTGAGAATATTGCAAAAACCTCTTTAAAACTTATCTTTAAATTCTTCTCTATTTCATTTCAAGTATAAACAATAGTAGTAGCAGTACAGGTGGATTGTAAATGTAATTTCTATATGTATGTTTACTGTGAGTTTATTGAAGAGGCTTAGAAAACATGACTGACAGCTACATAAGTGTTCAGAGTGTGTGGTGTTAAAAGAGCCAAGGTTACTGCATGGAACCAAGAATATTGCAGTGTTTGAGTCTCTGTGTTCTTCACAGGCTCGGATTCTTCATTGCTGTGCTTCCTAACACATTCATTGCTGTGCTTCCTTCATGCTTGTTACTATAGAAACTTACATAAACTGTAAAAAAAATCAGTACATTGCTCTGTATTGAGTAAATTCAGTTAATCTGAGGTACAGTTTGGTGCTACCTGGAATGTGTCACTGATTATTTTACCTCCTGTTAGCTGGGCAGAAAAAATACCTGCAGAGGTGGGCTTAATTTAGCAGGCACTAGGTCATCATATGTTGTTTCATAGGTGTGTGGCACTCCTGCTTCATGTCTTACTGGTGTAAAAATCTACCCAAAATGCTGCTCTAGGGGTTTCTGTCTTTGGCAGTCACTTTGCTGCAAGGTACAGCACTATGGTTGGGAAGTACCCATGGAGTCTTGCTGGGTCTTCATCTCTTCAGCATGATTGTCAGACGGTGCCTGACAACTGACAAACCAGTTAAAGGTAACATCTGTGAGTCTAAATAATTACACCTTGCCTCTAGCATGTGTCTGGGTGCTTCAAGATGAACCCACTTAACATGGCATCTCAGAACATCACTAGGAAAAAAATAATAGAAGCTATGCCTTTTGTTCTTTCTTTTACCTTCTTCTTCAACTTGCCAGTTTGGGATATTTGCTAGTGTTGTCTAGGAAGATTCACACAGCTTTGTTTTTCTAACATTTTCCTGCACCTCTTAAAAACTGAGCTGTTGGGAAATAACCATGGTGATGCAACAAAAGGTAAGTCTGGTGCACAATTAGACCAGTTTGGCTGAACAGCTTCCCCCTGTGCTGGTCTACTGTCTCTTGGTTTATTGTCACCCCTGTCTCTGCAGGGAAATTGCAACATTCTCTGTGTTCTCTCAGTTTCTTTTGAGACTTTTTTCTCTATTTTTTTCTTTGCCTTTCTTCCTGCATCTTTCCCTTAAGCTTCCTGTATGTTCTATTCAGCTGAGAAATGCTCCAAATTGCCTCTCCATTACTCCTATTGCACACTAGCCACAGCCCAGTGGAAGATTTGTCTGTTCATCTTGCACAGTGGGAATTTGTCATACTCACCCCTCATGAAGCCAGTGTCAAGATGTCTGAGGTACCTCTCAACCTAGAGCTTTTTGTTACTTTCCTCACTTGGAGAATCACTGCTCTCACAGGCCAGAAAAGTCAACCATCCTGATTCCACTGCTGGAATCTCTCTACCCTGCTGCTCCTAAGAGCTGAAATGTGGCAGTCCCTTTGGTACCCATTATGAGCAGGTTTTGCTGTGTTTGTTTTGCAGAAGCATTCGTGTTCCACATAACAAAGAAGCTTGAGCGCATAAACTTGCTGTTTCACAATGAAAACTAACATGGAGTTTCATATAAACTATGACACAGTTGTATGAATAAGCCAGCTCTTGTTTGACTCAGGCTGCAGAGATCACTGCTGATGAGTTTTGGCATGAAACTCTCCAAATGCTGCCCTGGATAGTTAAGAATTTCCTCTTAGTCCTGCTGTAGGTTCTTTGGTCAGTGGCAAGTTGTGTATCTCAATTATTTTAGCTCCATGTTGGCACATTAATTGCTGTTATCTCTGTGGTTGTGTGAATTTACACAACATTACACAGGTGTAGAAGGAAACCTGTTCACTGGTTTAACTTCTTTATTTTGACAAAAAAATAAACCCAAGCAAAAAAGCTAAATGCTCATCACTGCCATAGGTCTGTTTACTGAGTGGTGAGGTTTTCTTCTAGCTACTAGGACTGCTTAAAAAGGACTTTGCACAGTCCTGGGTGGGAATTGAGGCATAGGAAAGTAGATGGAAATGTGAATCAGAACTCCTCACATCAGCTTTTTTTCCCCCAAAATTAAATGAATCTATAATAAATCAATTTTTGGGGAAATAAAACTGTCAAGTGCTGGCATTTCTAATTAACAAGGTGTGTCAGTTTTTTTAAAATTTAATGTGTCCCATGTCTACTGAATAGCCTCTTACAACTCTAATGCTGTTCACTTGACACCTCATAAATAATAATTTTCACATGAAGACTTCTGTATGGAAGACACTTTAGATTATCTGAATAAATTAATACAGAAGGATTCAATGTACTACAGAGAAGTTCATGATATTAATACTAAGTACTAGAAGTCATCAATAGGAACCATATAACTTTAAATGTTATTAATGTTTGGGTGGTGTTAATGTTGTGGAATAACCCCCTTCTGTTAATATTTTATGTAATCAGGTCATTAAAGTATCCTGCAATTATAGGAACTCCTTACCTGAAAATAATTTGCTAATTCTTTTTAGGGTAGTTTGAAGAAAGTTACTCTCAGTAGCAGGACAACTTCCCTGGGAGTTTGTGTGTGCATGGAACTTGAAAAAACAAAGGGCAAAAAACCTCTACACAGGTGAATTCAAAATTCTTGTTTCCAAGAGGTGATAACCCATAGTAATTTGCCAGAAGTTGTAGGCTATGATATTTCAGAGCATTTCTGAAGTTGAGAAGATCCTTGAGGGCGAGAGAAACCTGGAGGAATTGCCAAAAAAAGCCCCAAAACAACAAAAAAACACACATACAAAACAAAGAAAACCAACCAACCAAAACCATCTTTTTCTTTTGTTGTTTTGGTTTGAGGTTTGGTTTGGGGTTTTTTTAATGTTTTATTTAAGTTCTTTAAATAGGGAGCTCATGTAAGTTCATAGCTTCTGACTAATTGTTGTTATTGATGCCCTTGGGGTGGAAAAGTAGATTCCCAGAGTCCTTCTAATCTATTTCATTTCCATCCTTTATAAATATATATATATATATGTATATATTCATCTTTAACAAAGAAATAAGCAAATATGCTTAAAACCTTTATTCCTTTATTTCTAAGAGGTATTGGAGAGCATTGAACTACCCTGGCAACATAAACTGATAACAACTCTTTCCCTGCTGACAGGTTGTTTATAATTTTTTATTAGCTCTTTCTAGTGTGGGTGGCACCTGGAGGCCTTGATCAGTCCCAGTAGTGGTGTTTGCAAGCATGACAAACGGGCAGTGCCCACTGCAGGCTAACTCACCAACTCAGAGGCAACAAAAGGAAACCCTTGAGCTGGGAGTTGTGCAAATGAAGAAGGAATCAGTGTGCCATGCAGCCATGTGAAGACAGACAGTAAAAGGAAGCTTGCTCTTGCTGTCCTCAGAAGCAAGTTCTGCTTATTCTCAGGCCCAAGCTTGAGGTATCAGGCATTCTTCTGTTTACTTGGCATATGTGATGTGGGTACATTTTTATTGCCCACATTCCACCTCTTCATTAGTCTTACTCTCTGTTTTCATCTCATTGAAAATGTCAGGATCTGCCACTTCTTTGCCAATTTCACTGGCAAACACCCTGAATGGTGCTGTTACCATTTCTGCAGGTGGAGAGGACAGTGTCTCTTGATGTTTCTTTTGGACAGTTTTGGTGTTGGGACACTGTGCATCAAAGCTGCTTTTTTTAGCTGTCTTCATCTTTGATTACTTGGGATGGAAGCAGAAACCTGTGACTGAAAAGGACCTGCTTTTATAATTAAGTTCATTCAGTATGCTTTTCTTGTCAGATTATCTTTTATATAATACACAATTGTTTTGTCTGTTCTTATTTCTTAGGTAAAAAGTAAGGAGGTTTGGTTTGAGGTGTAGCTTTGAGTGACAAAACAAACTGTCGTTTGCATGGATACATAAACTTTGCAAAACTTCTAGTGAGTTGGCATGCTCAGGAAAGAAGACAGCACATCTAAATGAGAAACTTTTTTCAGCATGGCATGTCATATTTGCCATTTCTGCTTTCCAACAAGTAGACTTTATTTTTTATGTATCATGACTGGAAAGTATTTTTACTTAAATGAATACAACTGCTTTAATCCCACATTGAACAGTGGGAGACAAACTGACAGACCTTTCTTTTTCACTACCTCTTCTATAGCTGTACACAACACACAAAAGATTGTACTTCTCTGGTATTTGGTACCACCTTCATGAAATTAATCCAGATGTACAGTACTGGTAATTGAAGCAGATTGCAGCCATGGAAGAAATTTCACACCTGTGGAATGCAGCCAAAACCCTATTGCCCTTAAGGGGTTCAAGGATGGCAGCAAAGTCTCCTGTTATTTGCTGAACCTTGATGTTAATGGATTTTGTGCACTTAGAAAAAGGATGTTCAGGTTTGCAGCTAGCAGCTCTCAGTCAAAATAGGAATTTCTCCTGGTCTCCTGTGGCAGGCTCTGCAGTGAGAGAGCAGCTGTGGCACCTTGCTATCAGGACAGCATGCTGAGATCCTTCTTTCATGCAAATGATGACTTTTTCTGTCAGCAAGTGATAAGCTTTTTCAAACGGCATGCTAACCTAACAAATAGAAAGCTTCCATACTGGCATTAAGGAGTGGCTGCTTTTGTATGCCTCCTAGTGACCTTAATTTCCATGTGTTTAAAATTGGGTCTTTTAATGATTTCACTACGATGGGTGGCAGAAATGAGGAATCAGCAAGAGAAACTGGCACATCATTGCTTGCAAATGAGCTAATTTGAAAAATACATAAAATAGATTTCAAAATTCAACTCAGCTGACCTCCTCTTCAAACTATGTTGTACTCTCCTTTTTATTTTGGCATAAAGACTACGAAGCAGATCATCAAATACGTCTTGGCTGATGTATATAACTAAAATAATCAAAGTAACCCTAGAAAATTGAGCCATCTCCTGTTTCCTATGCTGCTTATCTTACAATAAGTATTTAGAAAGCATTAGTAGTGTGTTTAGTTGCATAATAATTAAATGTGCAATTAGTAAGGTAAGGTTATTTGTAAAAATACTTTGACACTTCTAATCTTGGAATGCAGAAATCTCAGGGAAAAAGCTCAGGAGGAGCACTAGGAAAGGTAAAACACTAATAAAACCTAGTGGTCTAGACTGTGAATGCCCTCACTTGAATAGATACAGATTTATTTCATTAACTTTGAGTATTGTTTTAACGAATTTATTTCTCTGTGAAATAAGAAGAATAAAGTGTAGGGGGGCATTTACTGAAGAAGGGCAATTAATAGAGGCAGAATATTAATCAGGATATTGATTCTTGTGATTATATCACAACAGTTATATATTAAATACATAGAATTTTGATTATTGCACCCTATCTCGAACAAACTGATTGTATCTGGATTAATTTGGTTACAGTAGTGTTAAAGTAATTATTTTGCTGTTAAAAAGAATAAAATTTAAGAGTTAAAATTATGTCCATGCATTCTGAGGAAGACTCTGTTAGTGCCATTAAATTAAGCTCCCCACGGGCTTAAGATCCTGAGATGATTTTGAGCAAAAGCACTGTAAACCTTACAGCTGTTTTCACAAGAAAGGGAAAGTGCCACAACAGTAGGCTTGAAATCATTACTTTAGGTTCTCCAGCAGCAAGGGAATCCACTACCTGAAATTGCTTTCTACTAAGACCGTAAATCAGACTTTTACTTCCAAAAAAAAGCTCTGCTGGCACAGGGTGGTGGTTTTCCTCCATTACAGGTTACCACTTTGCAGCAAATCTGTAAAAGCCTCTGGAAACACTTGTTTAGTTAAAATCAGTGGTAATCAGACTTCTTCCCCAAGCATTGCTGAGCATTGTACTTTGTAAAGAATCTATGTTGATCAAAATGTCTAAACCTCAAACTTTTTATTGTCCATTTTTCCTCAGGTCTATTTATAATGAAAATGTAAACACTATTCCATTATCTGAAAGATGTGAGCTTTGGAGGTGTATGACAGTGGCTGCAAAAGCTAAAAAGAAACACACACACCACCCCCTTCCCCCCAAAACCACCAAACAAATAAAACAGAAGCTGCAGCGAACCTTTTTCACCAAATGTTTGTATCCAAACTCAGATTACACAAGCTTATTGTTTTTTCCATTACACTCTGAGCAAAACCCTTGTGTATCTGTCATCACAGGTTTGCTAAGGACTAAATCCCCTTAAGGTGCTAGATTAAAAATTCCTTTTCTGTGAGCAGCAAGTAAGGTACAAAATTTAATAACCACTTTGCTGTAAAAGTTACAAGTAAAGGAATGTAGGCACTGCATCATGGTGACTGAAACAGAAAATACAAGTATTTTTTATTGTGCTGGTGTTCTATGTATATTTTTTCACCCTTTGGTGTTAAGCATGCGCAAGGAGAAACTGAACATGATACCACTGGATGGTTTTTTCCTTTCTATTTGTAAATATTTGTATTTGTGGACTCTGACAGTTTTATCTGTGACAAGTCACAGGCTTCCCTTACATAGTCAAACAGGCTTCCTGGATCACCAGACAGCCCCAGTCTTACAGCTGAATGTGGCAGAGTCAATTAGGGAGAAAAAGAAGACATATAGAACTACAGATAGAGATTTGGTGTTGATATTTTACCTGGAATTTTGAACTTGCTTTAACAGAATTATTATGATTTCAGAACAGTTCCTCTTTGAGAGGTGTCACTTCTGATTTCATAACTGCCATCAGTTATGGTTATGTGTAGAACTGCAGAGCTGTATAGGTTGCAAAGAGCCTCTGGAGGTCACTTCAACTCCCTTTTTAAATCAGCACTGCTCAGATTCAGACTGTAAACAACTTCTGTACCTCTGCATAGCACAGGGAGAGTTTGAGAACAGCCTTGGTATTTAAACCTAAATAAAACAGTCTTGATAGAAATCTGTAACTTTTGGCACAAATACCTTTGTGTCTGCTCTGGTTGTCTAAAAGTGTTTGTGATAAACTTCAGGCGTGCATGTGCTTTATAAATTCCTAGAATTGCCTTTGCCTCCAAATTTTAGATGAGATGCATTTTTCTAGCTCGGAGGCAAAGGCAATTCTAGCAATACACAAACCACACCAATGCCTGGAGTTTATTCCACATGGAGCAGAAGTCTCAGCCTGCTGAGTTACCTGCATAATCTCACTGCTGTGGATCAGCTTTCAAATAGCAAAACACAACGAGGCAGAATACAGAATGCTTCTGCATATTAGAATATATTGTGAGGTGCACTTGAAGAGGTGACTGTGAATGTAGATAAGTTCCTGTACCTATTCCAACAGAAGTCAGAGAGCAGCTTTTGCATTTCCCATCTGTATTTGAGGCAGCTTTTTAGCTCTAGTCAGGAACCCTTAATCTGGCAAGCATGGTGTCTTTTTCTGTATTTCAGTCTCTTTGGGAAGCTATGAGCTAAAGTCTAATACACCTTCAGTGAGCTTTGTGTGTGCTTCAGCAGGCACTGCAGCTCAGATTCAAATGGGTCTATCAGAGCTTTAAATTAAAAATAAATGTAAAAAAATGGTTAGCACAGCAGCTTGTGGTATGATTGTGGTTAAACACAGATGGACCCAGCGTTTACTCTGTTAGGAAATACAGCACAAAGGTGTATTGTGTGAAATGAGAAAGCTGTCATCAGAAGAGGTGTTATGATCAAATCCCAAAATCTGAAAAAGCTCTTTAAAACTTCATGTGGTTTTCCTGTTTTAAATAGTGTAAATTGTAGAAGTATGAAGAGAAGTGGTCTGCAGTAATTAAAGCAAAGATAATCCAGCCTGTGCAACAGTGGGGTCAATAAAACAGAACAATAATCAATCAATACAGAGAAAAAAAAAGCAATGAATGGCCAGACTAGTTTTTCTGCTCTGTTCTGTGTAACTGCCAAGTCTGAGGTGGTGTCATATGTTGCTCTTGGCAGCATCTCTGCTTTGGAAAGTTATTTTGGTTTGGATCATTTCAAACCTGTGTCTGTGACAAACTGCAGTGTAGGGGACAAGTACAGCTAGCTTGCACAAAACAAGGACTGAGGTATTTTTAGCATCTTAAGGCTTAATCTCTGTATAGACAACCTTACTGAGAATTAAACTGGTATTTATTGGATCTAAATTAGGGTGAAGGTGAATGAAGACCCATGAAATAAACGATTTAAAGTTGGAATTAATTGTATCAATGTCCTTCAAATTCACAGTCCTAGTTAAAACAGTTAGCTTTTCTAAGATCCTTAAGTGTAGGGTGCAATATGAGGGCAATATCTTTCTAAAAGCCCAGCAACTAAATGTGAATAGTTCCTATAGTGTCTTCACAGCCAAAGGTCAGATGGAACAGAGCATGAATTAACTTGCTTTGAGCAGACAGAGTGTTCTTAGGGACCCAGATGACATGGCCAGTAGAAGTTTATGCTTTCATGACAAGTGCCAAGCTATCTAATGATGTTTTCCATAGCTTAGAGGATTAATGTAAATCTATTACTACTAAGGCTGAGTATTTTGTGGCAGTGTTTCAGGGCAAAGCTGAGATCAAGGTAATGAAGTACATAAGGTAAAAATGTTTTGATTCTGTTATTGGAACTGAACTGATTTACACTTCAGTTTTAGATTTAAAAGAAAGATCTGTGAATTACTGAAATTCTCAAGACCTGTAGAGAACTCTCTCTTAAGATGAAAGGGTTAAGATCATAAAACATTTTAGGTTTATACAATCATATAGATTTCTGTTTGTTATAGGAGTTTAATGTAGTGAATTTTAAATTGCATTCAACAGTGCCTGTCTGACTCTTTTTCTTTCCCTCACCCATCTTACATAGTAGTCAGTGAACAATTGTGTCTGCCTTATCACAGTGGTCTTTTTTTTTCTCCTCCTAAATGTATTCCAGCACTTGTAAGGCATTTATTTAGCAAGTTGAAGGGAAAAACTTGATTTAGCTCTGTGGTGCAAGATTCCACAAGGATTTTCAGGAATTTGTTCATGCACTAAACTTCTCTGCTTGTGTTTCTCATGCTTGAGGGAACCTTGCCAAGGTCTAGCCAATGTCACTACAGTGTCTGTCTTTATTAGAATATAGCAAGAGAAGATGATTAAAGTGAAAAACATGGTAAATATTGTAAAAACAAGTTGAATGCTTTGGCAAGTGTTATTTGAAGGGGCTCAAAATCAAATTCCTACTTAATTCTTCAACTGTGGTAACTTGTTCCATGCTGCAGCATTGAAGCTAGGGCACTTGTGGGTATTAACAATTACTATTGAAATAATTGACAGTGTACTGAATTAATACATTGGAAATACACGTTTTTGGGCATCAGTCCATTTTTACAAGCTGTTCTTCAGCTATGACCTGGGTTAAATAACATGCATATTCAGGAAACTTACAAATGCCTTGATTGTTTGACAGGCATTCTTGATTCTTTTGAAATGGAAAAAAAAAGAGTCTCACTTTTTCTTCTTGGATGATGCACAGGGTCCTCACTGCTGGTGAGAGCAGGTGATGGAATATTTTCACCCTGAGAGCTGCTGGTCTGGCCTGTATCCCTAACCAGCAAACACCCTGACCTTTATTGAAGTGGAATTAAACCAAGCCTTTCTTTTGTAGGGTTGTGTGGATATAACTGTACAGATTTAGGAAACATTTTGTAATCAAGCTTTTCAGTGGGTCACTTTGCTGTTAAAAATACCTGTGACTTGCATGCAAATTCTGTTCAGCATCAGTAAGCAAAGAGAGTAGGAGGGTTACTTGAATGCTACACCTTTCATGGAAAAGCCTTGGGACATTTTACAGACTCACAGTGTTCCTGTGAGTAATGAAATGCATTGGTTTTGAGCAAGGATTTGTTCAAGCTGATGGTTAAGGACTGAGTTTTTGAAAACTCAATCTGTTATGTCACAATGATACTACTGAGTTTTATTTTTCTAAAATGTTTGTCCTTTTCTCAGGTCCTTTGGAGAAAATATTATCCCAGACTCTTCATGTAAATTGCTTACTTTGAGATGTTCTCTAAACTCTAAGTATCACATGGAAGACTTCTGCTGGTTTTTACACCTCCAGAAAGGTTATGCTTCTATTCAGCAGGTGTATATTCTGCTTTTCAGTAGGTGCAGTCATTATAAGAGTATGAACAGAGAGCTCTTCAACAGTGATGTGCTTTTTCTTAGAAGGAATTGCATTAATTAGACAGCAAAACAACCATGTTGTCTGTAACCTCTCTGTCTCGTTGGCTTGTTTCACCCTTCCTATATTGAAAATAAATTCAAAACTCTCTTGAGAGCATCATATTGTAGCTCATCTAAACATTGTTATACAGTCTTAATGGGACCCTCACTGTGCAGCTCCATGTCTGTTTGATAAAAGCCACTAGATGTCTTGTAAGGACATCTTTTTATCGTGATATACTACCTGCTAACTGTTAGACAGTTTTTGCTGATGGCTTCCTTGCCTCAGCAAACTCTTTACACCTTCACCTCACAGTGAAGCTGAGCCACTGTGTTTTGTAGCTTTTTGAGCCACATCAGTAAGGGGAAGGAAACAAAAGATAAATTAAACTAGAAAGAATGAATAATGAATGGGTTGGGTTTTTTTCTACACAATAGAAATAATAGAAAAGAATGAATGATTCACTCATTCCTCACCTTTTTTCAGAGCTCTCATTCCCACTAGTTAAGATTTCCCACTGTGTAGGTTACCTCCCAGTAATGCCAGTTGTGTTCTGGCTATGGCATTCCTACCACTGATGCTGTCTCTTGACACATGCAGTGTTCACAAATACACAGTGACTAAGACGTCCCAGGCACATGACAGTTGTCTGGTAGAGAAATAAACACCACACTCAAAGGAAGAAGTTGCAATTATGGTTTACACCAGACAAATATCCTTCTAACCTGGCAGTGGGTGATTTAGAGGTAGGAGTTAAATTTCAGTCCTTTCATTGACACTTTGAGTAAATCTTCTTCCCTAGTACTGAATATTTTCTGTCTGTACCAGCAAATTGTTCTTAATGCATCAAATATGAATATAGTTGACTTGAACAACCTGAAAACATTTTAAAATGTTTATGACTTTTTGATCATTATAGCAAAGTATTTCAACGTGCTGATCATTTTTCTCTTGGGAACCATTTTCTTCCTACAGTGCTGAAGCCCAGGACTTATCTCACTCCTTTCTCTGTGTATCATCCTAACGACTGTGAGGAAAGGAAGCTGTCACTAGGTGATAGACTTCTGCCACTTCAGTCTCTGCTGTGCTTCTCTGCAGATTTTTTCCTGTGTTTTTCCCTAACATTTCATAAGTGTTGTGTTGGTGGAGTAAACTTTAGTGTCTGTGTTGAATCTTTAGCTATAATACCAGATTAAATCTGTGATCTTTGAGAGAGTGTCTAAAAAAAAAAATAAATCATTCCCCACTACAGTACAATTTATATTGTATTATTTGAAAATATCCCAAAAGTTCTTCTTCAAGGATCATTCACTCCAGTATCAACCTGACTGACCTTCACCCTTCCATCCCCTCAGGATTTTACAAAAGAATTCACTAGAAAGGAATGTGGCCATTTACCCCAGAGATTTGGTAAATACCAATTTATCCATTCTAAACATTATTTTGACAGCAGCCCTGACATAAACCATCAAATTTCTCTTTCTGCCATATGGCAATCAAAATGTATGTTTGCCTGACCAGGTGCAGATCACCCAAGTCTCTTGGATGTTGATGAAGGCACTCACTAAAAACATGGTTAGTGTTATTAGTCTGAAATATTTGACTGAAAATGCAGGAGAGTTGAGGAAGGGATCCTCATTAAGTATTCATTACTTGTGAAATGATACAAATACCAGAGCATTTTCCTCAGTTAGAGCTTAGACTGCCTTTTTAATGGGTTTACAAGAATCAGGAGAGTCTTTGCTGATATTCAGAGTTTACTGTTTTGAAGCCATAGTCTCTTCCTCCTACAATTTTCCCATTCACAGATGCTACTCTTCAGGTTTGGGGAGAGAATTAGGGGATAATTTCTAATCTATAACATATAACTATAAAAATGCTGTTTCTTGTCTCATCTTTATGTAATTATCTTTTAATTCATTCTGATCTAGTACTCTCAAAACACAGTTTAGAGCTGATCCACAGCGGCAGCATTTCATTTTAACTTTTAAATATCTCATTTTAAACAGATTCATTTCAGCTTTTGAGTAACTTGCTGATAGTTTTCCTCAGTGTTAATGCAGCGTTTGCATGTAGGGTACATGAGACACGTTTTGTGTTTATCATTTCAAGTGAGCCTTTGAACCAAGTTCCATCTCTATGTGATTTGTAGTGCTGAAAAGATTTCAGAAATGAATCTGCCTTTTGTAGTCCAGAAGGACAGGGAAAGTGACAGCTGGAAAGCCATTCCACCTGCATGGCAGAAGACTCATTAAATGACTGATCCTTGGGTAAATTAGCATCATCCCCTTAACTCCTGTGCACTGATCTTAGAAGGTAGTGATCATAGTGCCAGCAGTTCTGATTCATTTCAGCAACAAAAACTTGAGTGTCTCTGCCTTTAGAAGCAAAGATCAGGGATGACTACAGTTGTAATTACGTTGCCTTTTCCTTCCTAAAGGGAAGGATTCTTTTAATATGAAAAGCAAAACTCCAATGCTATTTGTATTTAAATTTGGGGTTCATCCAGGGAAATCACTGCCTACAATTTCTTAAGTTGTAACACACATTCTGGAGTAGTTTGGGTGCAATTTGATGTTAAATTGCTATGGGCAGCAGCAGCATAAAACTTCAGAAGATTCCTGGAGATACATGATAAATGATTACAGTCACTGGTTTTCTCTTATGGCCAGCATACTATTGGTTTTGTTTGGGCTTTCTGGGGTTTTTTATTGGTTTTTTTGTTTGTTTGTCTGTTTCATTGGTTTGTTTTTTAAATTCATGCTGTTTCCATTTTCATTAGATGTCTAGAGATTAGAGGAATGGTGATATTTGCAGAACTGTTTGGACTGTTAAAGAGATTTGGATATTAATAACTAAGACTAGGTGAACTATGTATAGATAATAGATGCCTACACAAAATAAATCAGCAGGAGCTTTACCATCTGTTTTTGGTGGGGCCAGGACTTTGTATGTGAGAAGTAAGAGACAAACATTTTAACTAGATAGAGTTATCCTGGAGGAAAGGGAGGAATAGCTAGAGATGAACATATGATAGCATTCAGAAATCATATTCTGCTTGTCTAATAAAAAAAGGATTTAAATTGAAACAATTTCAAGTCAGGGACAGTTCCTCAGGATTCGATGGGTGGTTTCAGTGATCACAAAGACCAACAGAAATTAACAGACCCACTAAATCCAGTTATTTGAAAAAAAAGATCTGTTCGTATCTCAAAGTATTCAGAAACAGTATATGACCAAAAGGTCTTAAAATAGGAATACAGTTGTACATAAGGGTATAAACAACTCGTGGGGTACTTGATGTCAAATTAGCAGGAGGATGGAAGGATTGCTGCTCTGTTACATACTATTGAGCAGTCAGACAGCTTCAAGTCAAAGGAAGAAAAGTTGGTGGACTTAATTACTAAAAGCAAGATGCAGGGGAATGATGAGAAAGTCTAGTGTAATTTTAAACACTTCAGTACATAATAGTAATCAAGAACATTAATGTACACAGTCTATAAAATGAAAACATCTCTGAATTATTTCTAATGCTCTTTGGTGTCACAACAGAACTTGAAAAATTACAAATATTTAGATAAACATTAATCAAGGGATTTATTTTCAGATTCAAGTTATTTCCATACCTGAAGATATATGTGCAGATTAGATGTAGAGGGAAGCATGTATTTTGGTAACGTCAGCATTTGAAATTACTTAGTGTCTCCAGAGATCATTTTGTGCACTACAATGAGCATGCAGCAGCTCATTGTGTGTTGTCTGAGCTTCCTGCACCTATAGGACATTCAGCAGGTAAAATGCACTTTCTCTTCTCATCCAATTTTCAGTCCCCATGTCCAACTGCAGGAAGAGCTAGGGGGTTGTTTATGAGGTGCTATAAAGAAAGTGTATGTTTTTCACACCCATCCATCTGTCCTTATTATGTTTGACACCTTAGTGCCCAGACAATCAGTTCTGATATTTCAATTTTCAAGTAAAATCCTTTATTAGAAAATTCCCTATTTTCCTATACAGTAGTGGTGCTTATTTAAATGCATTTTTCAGTTATTTTTTTGTTTACTTAAATTTATAAGTGATGAGTTAATTACCATATGTTATTACCACAGGTTGATCTATTATTTTAGAGGCAGTAACAGGTGTAACTATTTTAATCCTCATAGAAAAGTGCTTCAGTAATAAGTAAATGTAAAATTACTGTAGATTTTTTTTTTTAGTGAGTTATGTTTTCCTGTCTATCAAAAGTTTTCACAGTGTAAAACAAGTGAAATATTTAGTGTGAAAACAGCTTAAAAAATTAAAAGTGATATAGCTTAAAAGTAATTTAAAATATCACTCCACATCAGCAATTTTGCAAGATTTCTTGTTAAATGTTTAATCTGGATGTAATAAGGTTTCAAATTTGTTACCCTTTACAGCAAATAAAGGTGAACAGTTTACATAGAGAAGAAACTGGGCATCAGACCAATTGGCAAGTCCTTTCAAGGGCACATTTGAGGTTACAGGCTTTACATTCTCACCTACAACTGTAAAAAGAAGCTTTTGCATATAACCTTCTTGTTTATTACCGTCTAAGGTGGGTACAAATATATCAAAAAATCCAAATATATATGGATTTTCTTGTGAGGATAATCTGGTAGAGGAAGAGAAACACAAAGAAAGGTGCTTCCTAGGGTTAATCCTGACCTAGCAGAGTTTGCTAATCACTCCTTACCTAGAATTTTGTTTCGAAATAGAAAGCAGATCAGAGTTTCTGAAAAAGTATTTTCTTCCATTGTTCCCAAATAATTTTGATTGAGTTATTTTTTTGTAGTAACCAACTAACAACAGTTCTAAGGCAGGCTCTCTGTTTAGCAAGAAAGCTCTATCTTTCTCCTAGCACTCTCAGGTCAGATATTATTGTGCCATGACATCAGATCTTCCATTTTCTGTTTGTGAATAAAGCAAATTCTCCATCTTCCATCAGAACATGTGCATGAATGCTGGCATGTCTAATGTTTGACACATTTGTTATAAACAAAGTAGCAGATGTTACCTTACCCACGTATATTAGTTCATTAGAGAGCATATTTGTTTCATTTTAAATTGTAGTGTTAACCCTTGTGTGCACTTTTGCTGGTAACTCAAAAGCCACTATGGCCTTAAAGCTGATGCTTTCTATGCTATGCCATGTTATTTTGCATGTTACATTAGGTGGTGGTATTTTCAGAAGGCAACAGAGATGCTTTTTCCGTAAGTCCCTGTAAAATAGTGTCCTTGAATGCAATCTCATTCTTAAACTGGCTTTGCACCCAGCATACAGTTATGAAGTGTGTTTGTATGTCTGTTATATATAAAAAGTTCAGCAATAGGAGCAGAAGGATGTTTTGAGCAGGAAACTGGACTAGAAACTAGACCCTTTGAGGTGTCTTTCAGACAGAATTATCCCGTGGTCTGTGTGAGGTGTCACACCAATATTAGTGCCACAGGGAGACCATGAGTTAATGCACACTGCTGCATCCAAGTGTGATTGAAGTCATCCATGAAATGGGTTCACTGGTCTTAGCCTGAAGCGTTGGTCCTGCAAGCTCCCCTGCTGAGGTAGCCATCTGTAGATGGCAATCTAAACTCTGCAAGTTGTCCCACTCATTTCACTTAGAGATTCCCTCAGACCTTTCTCTGATCATGAGAATTTCATCAAGTTAGTGAGTTGTTTGGACACCTGACCCCAAACTGTCTTATGCCGAAGACCAATTACTTGTTTGTTGGGCTTGGAAATCCAGGTGATGTCCACGGTCTGTGGGAAGAAGTTGTACCTGTAAGGTTGCTGTTTAAATAAATCTCCCTAACAGAGCAGTGCCCATACAGTTACAGAAACCCTGCTGTTCTAGTTGATGTCTAGTTATGACCTCTTCATTTAGAGGTCTATCTGTATTTTATCTTTAAAGAATCTTTACACCTCATCCATGTACACTTCTAGTGCTAGAAAAATCTATCAGGAAAAAATGAGTAAACAATAAAAATGAGCTTCACCAGAAGTTACTCCTTCAGTGGGTTAAAAAGACACCAAACACTGTATTTGTGCTCTGTACAGTAAAGCACTATTTTTTTCTCTGTCAAGTAAATAGTTTTCAGAAGATAAAATGAGTGCTGCTCTCTACCCATGGCAGATGAATAATGTTTTGGCTGCAGTGGTTGAAATCATAGCTAGTCTCCCACCCTCTCTCCTGCTGTGGGCTGTGTGCATGCATGTGCCTTTGATGGGTTTGTCTCCTAATGATTCTCAAAAAAGATTCTGAAACTGAGGTTCTACACATAGGTGTGAAGATACCTTTCTGTAAGGACAGTATGCACTTGTATCTAGGGAGAAATGTAGTTTACTAGGTAATGATCAGAAACTGTTTGCTCGGCAGCAAGGAAACTTCCCTGATGCAAAGAAGGAATTTTGTTGTACTATAGAGAGGTCAATTATTCTGGGGATCACTTGATGTGGTTCTACTGTGAAGCTACTTGCCTGGGATTTAGTTAGAAATCTCAGTCAGCAGAGAAGCAAAACTGAAGTAAGCAGAAGATTGTGGAGAAAGGATAGAAATCTTCTAATAAAGAGGTGTAATTATTTCAGGACTAGAGCTGATAATTCTTGTCCAGGAAGTGCCTCTTCTACATCAGCATCAGGGACAAAAAAAAAAATCTTACCAGTTGTATTTTTCATTTCACCTTTGACTGATTTAGACAGCTCTTGACTAAACTCTCTAACATGAAAATATTTTAACATCCTGTAAACTGAAATGGAAATTTGACCAAAAAAACCAAACCACTGAATGAAGAAATAACTTCTAACCTGAAACTAAAAACTGTTTAATGGTTAGAAATAGAAACTCTGAGATGCTTTGACTAGAAAGGGAAAAATAGGTAATATATATTTGTAGTTTTAATCTGTAGCCAGAGAATTTAGATTGAAAAATATGTTTTCCTCTTCAGCAGTATTTGTATCAAAAAATTCTGCTTTGTCACTTTCCTTTTGTAAAGCATGAAAGAAAAAACCTCCTTCAATGTACCTGTGAATGGTGAAAGGTATCTAAAGAGTTTTAGAACCTATCAATAGATTTTTTTATGATACCTATAATTTCTTATTACCAATCTTTTCCCAGGACCAGACTGTATTTTTTTTCCTCATACAGTAATTTTGAAAACAGGCCTACAGTTTTACATATCATTTTGTGTTAGAGTGTATGGTTCATCCTATTAATAGACTCTCTTCATTCTTTTAATTATAGTTTTCCATTTTTAGCTATATTATAATTTCCATGGAATTAGACATGCTAATCTATCCTTTAATAATATGTTCACAACTTGCTTCTTTCAGGACGGAGGTAAATTTAGGTGCATTTTAATTTATCTTTCTGTTCTGCATGTTCTAAAGCTTGCACTGTAGCTGGATACCTTTTTGAATATATTTGAATGTCTGTACCTATATATCTGTGTATCGCAACACTCATTCTGAGTATCGGGGAAACATCAGGGTAGTTCTACAGGTCCTCAGATGCTATTTCTTTCAGAATTAATTATTGCCTCTGTGACCACAGGTTGATAAAAACCATGAAGTGGATGTCTTAGGAACTGCAGGTAACACAGCCACTGGAACATATTCCCTTGAGTATGGGATGGTTCCCTGTGCCAGGCCCACAGTCCCCTGCTGGAGTTTTGCCAATAGTGCAGGAATGTCTTCAGCCAGCTCCTTAGCCCTGCTTTTACCTATGTTTGTGTCCCCGGGTCAATGAAGTTAGTGAAGGGTGACTATTAATAGTTGCATGTAGACAAAACCTTCCAGCCACCTGAAACTCCTTCAGCATTCATCACTTCAATAGAAATTATGACGCCAGAAGGAAAGATAGGTGGGCCTGTATTAAACATATCTCTTGTAGAAACTGAATGCAGGCCCTTCCATAGTAGGTCAGACCTGCTGTCTGCGTGTTCACTGTGGCCATAGTTGCCACCAAATCCAAGAAACCTGTTGGGAGCCATTGGGTAGTCAGCTCTGGGGATAACTGTGCTTTCTGTCCTAAAACTAAGTATTATATCTGCAAGTATCAGGGCTCATATCCTTTTATTTTCAGTTTAATTGGCATGCCTCATTAGAATCAGAAACCATGTGTCAACTCCATGATTGTTTCAGTGACTGTGCTCTCCCAGTGGGGTTTGTGCTGGAGGTTGTAGCTTTTTGTTTATTAATTGATTATACTGATATGTAAGGTATTAAAATCTAATTCAGCAAGGTACTTGAGCAAGGGCTATTTTATGTATCTATATAGTCATGCCAATTTTGGCCAGAGTGCTCATAGATTTAATAACTTGCTGTACTGAAGCTAAAAATGATTTAAAGTCATTTTGTGTTAAGGGTCATGCTTAGGGTGCAGACACCTTCTGCTGAGTGTTGCTGCAGCAGTTGTTGGCATCATCTCACCATCTTCTGTGCCATAGGGTACCATGCCCATACACGAGCTGACAGCCCAGCATGTGTGTGCACATCTCCCCTTGCTCAGCTGACAGGCTGGCATCTCCTGTTAAGCTACCCTTGTGAGTGACCTCTGTGGAAAGGTTGAGGTTGCCAGCTTGGGGTAGTAATGTCTTAGTTGGCAAAATTCCTCTGAGGATACAGAAGTACTTGGAGAACTAGCAGGAAAAGTATGAGCAAAAGAGAGAATAGAGGACTGTTGTGCAAGGAACAGCTTTTCATGTTTTTCTGACACTCCTTTCAGACATCCAGCAGAGCAACAGGCAGTTGTGGTTTATATTCTGTGTTTTGCACACTTGTGCAGTGAGGGGCTTTTGCATGTCTTCAGTCCATTTTTTAATTAAAAAATTGATAAGAAAGGATGGAAGCCACTTCTCTTCCACGAGGGAGTAGGTAGCAAGATAGTTCTTGGCAATTAAAACAGAAGATGTAGTATTACAGGCTATGGAAGATAAAGAATCTAAAATCTCTGAAGCAGGATGTTGGTGATCAGAACAAGAGTATATTATATATGTGTATATGTGTGTGTGTATATATATAATTTCATATATATATGAAAACCGGCACAACCACATGCTGATCCATATTAGGCTGTTGCAACTATTTGTTATCCCTCAATCTTGTCAGTATTTTTCATAACCTTTTTTCAAGCCTATTCTTCATCTACAGCCTGGTTTGAATTTCAGAGTTATTTGGTTGTTAAGCTCCCATCTGTACATAGCTCTGTGGGAGTGTATGTGAGAGCATCCATGAGCCACTTTGAAAGAGCAACTTATTGCACTTAAAAGGAATTGACCTTAGATGGATCACTTCAGCCAAAACTTTCTCCTCTGTCTTGTACTCTGCAGCCTTTGTAGCCATGAAGATACACTACTAGCAATTTCTACACATGGTATTTTGATTTGGTTTTTCCTTTTACCTTTTGTGTTTATCATTGGAAATGCATGGTGGTGAGTAGGAGAGGGTTTGAGCTCCAGAATGCAGCTTCCACTATGAACACAGGGTCCTGTAGATGTTAGGCTGGGTCTTGGTTTTGGATAATTAAAGTTGTGAGCGTAACTTGTTTTTCAAAGAGTGCTTGTCTTTTCTGAGAAAAAGTGACAATTGCTCTGAGTATTTGAAACAGAATCAAGTAAATGTAATTTTGAAACAGACTGTATTGTAGCTTGTAATAACCTGTAGATAATACGTTACTGATAAATATGCTGTCCACAAACTATTCCCATTTATACTTGCTTTGTATTTTCCTAGCAATTTTAGGAGCTATGAAAGGCCTGAGGTTGCTATTACAGCATAATGGGCACACGCACGTCACCTCAGCCACTTGTTGCACCTGTCTGCTGGCAGAAGAATGCTTTGTTTTCCAAGGGATTGCATTAGTATCTCAGGCTATCTCACTTTGCCTTTAAAATGATCACCTAAATCTAGTTTCCTGTTCCTTCTTTATATTGTTCTCTCTTTAATTGCATCTATATCTGGGGAAAAAAAATGGAATAGGAAAGATAGGGATTTAATTAGTGGTGATTGCCAGAGGGTATAACTGTCATCACCAGAATGAATAGCTGCTTTCAATTGTAGCAGCAGAACTAGCAAAATTATATCACCCACTTTATCTACCTGTTATTACACTCTGGGAATTCCCATGTGTGTTGATCACCTACTTACCAGTGATAGATTAGTCTGTAGCAAGACTGTGGAACCTTTCCACAAATGTTTTCCATTTTTCTCGTTGCAGCTCTTCATTATGTCACATCTTGTTTTCTCTAACTTGGACTCTAGAGAGATCTGTGCAACATGCCTATGCAGATTAGTTTTGCTATTAAAGCAAAAGCCCCCTGTAATTGACGTGTTCTTCTATTCTGACTAAACTGCTGAATTGCCTTCAGTGAATTCAAAGTCATCTCTGCTGTTATTTTTCTCTTCAATAGGGGTGTACATTTCTAATTTCCTGTTGGAGAGGTTGTTTATTAAAAAAATCTGTCCTTTATTTGTGCTTATAAAGGTGGAGCAATTTCATATGCAGAACATAATTAGCACTTGGAATTGTTTTGATCCAGTGTGTCTTGGTAAACTCTTCCCTAATAGAAGATTTCTACTGCTGAGAAAACTTCTCTTTTAGACTCTTGTCATCCAAGGCTTAGTGAATTTCATGATTCAGCTAAGGTTGCCATGCAGTGCAAGTAATTTGAAATACCTTTCTCAAATGCCACTTTTTATGCTAATTTTGCTTTGACTTATAGGGAGGGAGGTAGCATGAAATGCAAAATATTTCAGGATAAATTAAGAAGCTGAAGCATAGAACTTCTCCCTACATTTGAGGGCTTTATGGAAAAGTATCATGCTGAAAAAAACCCCTTTTCTGTCTGCACATTAAGATATGGAAAATGTGTCATTTGAACTGCTACAACTTGTGGAAATCTGTCATCAGTCTCTGGTGTTTTGAGGTGGTTGCCTTAGTCACTCTGGAGGAGGTCTTTCCATTACTGGTCTGGCTGTTGGGCCTTATTCCCCATGAGCCCTGTGTGAGGCACGACCCTGTCTGAGGCATGGCCCTGCAGTGACAGCTTGTCCCAGTGCACCACCATGGGGGCAGGGGGACAGAATTGGGACCACCTGCCCACATCATGCATGTGGACACAAAGGACTTGGTGTTCAACTCACAGATGTTTTAAAATCTAAACATTTCTATTCTAAATCTAAACTACTAATACTTGGAAAACCCAGTTGCATTTTCAGCTGCTGTGTTATAATCTGTTTACTTTTTCTTTAATATAACATTTCTGTCTTAATTTATATGGGTGTATAAATTAAGAACAGAAGAGATAATTAGTATATTGCAAAGATTTTCAAGAAATTGTAATGATCAGTCATGTTCTGAACATATAAAAGAGAATTTCTTTGAGATTTCCTAAGACAAATATTCCTCTGACTACTGAAGTACTTCATTCCCCATTCTCTTTGTTTCACCTCATTTCTGAAGAGTGGAACAATTTTCTTTGTGTTGCTCTGCTGAAAGTTGATATGAAGCCAGATCCTTTCAAAAGTGTTACATTTGTATAATGAAAAGATGTAGAGACAGAAACAGAAACTCCTGCTCCAGGCTAGTGTTTTTGCCTCTATGGAACACATTGGAACATGAACAATGATATATGTATCTTCCATTTAACCATCAGCTTAATTTAATGTTGCTTGACCTAAGGAGCTGACAGCATTAACCTTCCATATTGATCAACCAGGTGGAAAAGCCAACTTCCCATGATAGTAAGGTAACAGATTTATATCCAGACAACAGGTTTGTTTGAAAATTGAATTGACAAGGAACAGATTATTTAGACCCAAGTTGGAAATTAATTTTCAGTTACTACTCATTCTTTCACAGACCAGTAACAAAGGCTCCAGACAACTGCCGGATCGGTGGCTTTTTAATGGCATTTTCATACAGAAAAATTTCCACACAAAGCGCATGCATACGTAAAATGTACAAACATATTAAAACGCAAGTACATAAATATACAAAGTACATACATATTAAAATTATACACAAAAGATTTCTTCTGAATCTAGGTTATTCCTCTTTCATTTTCCTCAGAAGGACAGGCATCTCCAGTGACAAATGGAGATCTATCTCATCTATATAATTTTTAAAACCCCAGGTTTGGAATTTAAAAAAGCACCACCTGAACTAGTTTCAATTGACAATTTGCAGAATGATCTTCATTCTCCCCATAATACATAATGTTTCTCAACCTAGAAATTAGCAAATGCAATTGAAACAACAAAAAAAGTCTTTGAAATTGAGAGAGTAAGAGTTATAATCAACTTACCCATTATCATTCTCCCCCTTCTGTTTAAACCTCTTTGATGCAATAATCAAAGCAGCTGTTGCTTAGTCACTGATAATCCTACATCATATATTCATAGAATCAGAGAATCGGGTTGGAAAAGACCCTTGGGATCATCAAGTCCAACTGTTAACCCCACTCTACAAAGTAACCCCCAACTCATGTCCCTCAAAACCACATCCAAATGACCCTTAAACACCCCCAGGGCTGGTGACTCAGCCCCATCACTGGGCAGCCTGTGCCGGTCTCTGGCTGCTCTTTCAGTGAAAAATGTTTCCCTAATGCCCAGTCTGATCCTCCCCTGGTGCAGCTGGAATCCATCCCCTCTGGTTCTGTCACTAATGACCTATTGCCAGTGCCAGGATCCAGCT
>JANHGL010003001.1:33730-66752 GCA_024611195.1 Ceyx melanurus
ACTTGGTCTAGGTGATCCTGCTCTGGCAGGGAGGTTGGACTAGATGATCTTCTAGGTCCCTTCCAACCCCTGACATTCTGTGATCTTCTGTCATCATATGGGACAAAGGGCTGTATGAAGGCAGACAACAATTAGCTCTATGAATGCTGATAGGAAGCTCGTGCTAAGTGTGAAGATGTGTTTGAGGACATTACACAGGAATTATCAAACTGATGTTACTGCTGCAGGAGAGGTTGGGAGCTGATGTATTCAGACCATCAGGACTGACAAGTTAGACAAGGATAAGGCATAAAAAGTATGTGATACATGTTGAAAAGTTTTAAGGTTTCCCCAGGTGGGATCCTTTGATAAATAAAGAAAAAAGTATCAAACATGAGTACTAAAAGGAGAAAAACAACACCACAGACATGAATAATTACTTGTTCTAGCACTGCAATAGAGAAATTGCCACTGCTAAAATGAATACTTCTCCTTCAGAATCAAGAATATCTTTTAGGGGGTAGCCAATACCTACATAACACTTATTTTGCCTGTTGACTTTCAGAATACTTTAGGCTACATCAAAGAATAGAAGGGCAACAATAAAGCAAATAGTGTGTTTTGTGGTATTTTAGACCAGGCAAGAGCAGAAGGTATTAATACTCACACAGTAAAAAAAAAGACCCAAACATCTTCCAACCAAAGTTACTGATAACTCAGATTAGCCTGTGTATATCTGAGTTTTAGATTAGCCTGTGTATAGCTGAGTTTCAGATTAGCCTGGGAATATTTGAGTTCATGACAGAACAACATCTTGGAAAGTTCAGGTACAAAGGTCTAAAAATCTGAAGCTGGAAACCAAGATGTCAGAGGCTGCTCTCATCATAGGCAAATCTCAATCCCTACTAGTGAGAGGTGAGAAGCAAAACTCATTAAAGTATCTTGAGCAACAACACACATGCCACATAAGCCTTTACCCACACCTGCACTTAGACACTGTGTCTTAGAAAGCTAACTAAAGACAAGATAATCACATAGCAAAGTAAAAAAAGAGATGGAATCTTGGTAACACCAGAGGATTTTTTTAACATCTCAACATATTTGCATATATAAATAATACATCTATAACTTTGGAAAGTATAGTTCCATTGGTATCTTTTTTTTGGAAAACAGCCTACTGAATGAACAAGGGATTTGTCTATGACTTATATAATAATATGTAATAAGAAAAAACTGTTTCAGCTCTGGTGACTTCACACGTTATCCACTAATGAAGCAAAGATGATTTAAACTTGCTGAAGGTCTCACCTGCACTGTGCCAAACATTTTGAAGGAATCCAAGCTGGAAATGCTCAGCATTTGAATTTGCCCAGTGGCAACAAAGGGGTATTTAGATCTTTCCAGGCACATGGATTGCAGAGAACACTCTTTGAAGGACATGGATGATATGTTTTCAGTAATTGCCATCTAATTTCAGTTTGCCTCTCTTCATTTAGTTGTTTTTTTATTGCTTCCTCCTCCTCCTCCTGTCATTCCCATCCTCAGCCTCAGGGACCTTTGTATTTCTCTCCTTGGCTGGCTCCCTTTAACAAGGCCATGCCTTGTTATTTTATTATTCCTTAAGTGGTCTCCTGTGTTTGGGAGCATCTACTCTCCAAATCTGATTGCATCATCCAAAGTTAAAATCTGAAATTATTTTGACAGGGTGTGTTATGAAGACACCCAGTTGGATAGTGATCACTTTACAGCCTGAGATGCAGCCGTTTTGGATGTCACCTGATTAACCAGATTAGATTTTCTGTAGAAAAATTAGCCTGTTCAACCTCTTCATCCTGTTGATTTTGTAAAGTTTTTGCTCTGTGTCTTGATTCTTAAGAAATACCAAATGCATGTGTTTGTGTTATTCAACATTTGGAATATTATCAGAAATTAGAGTGAAGCCCGACTTGCATTTAAATTGCTAGCTGTTATGTCATTGACTTTAATAAATGCAATATCAAGACCTTATTTTTGGTCAACCTGTATGTACTTCTGTGTAACTGCAGACAATACATAACAACTTCCCTGAAATTGCTTTACTTTTTATACATGCAAATTACATATCTCTGACTGATGGTCTTTCCAATTTTCAAGTCAGCTATATCTACTTTCTGACTTTCTCAGCTTGCTGAATCATTGCAATGTATGAGTCATGCTTGGAATTATTGTATTATATTTTGAGACGTGAGAAAAGAAAAATAACAACATTAATCATAAACAAAGATTTTTAAATTTCCCATATACAAGCAATGACCACATTCTCAGGAACAGTGCTTTAGATCAGAAACGATCACAGAAATATTTTAGTGATTATAATTAAAAAAAGTTTAAATTCTAATCAGATCTTTGATGCATTATCTTTACCACATCTTAGACAGGAGCATTTGAGAAGGCAGCACTTGCCAAGGAAGCAATGTTGTGACTTGGTATCCTATGGAACATCTTTTCCACCTCTTGTAGAGCTATATGTGCCTAAGGTAATCTTCCATCCCAAAGGTAAAAAGAGTGATTTGTTTTCCACCCGGCAGTCAGATAGGCCAAACTCAGGCTCACTGGGGAAACACAGCACTAAACAGGTTAACAGTTTATTTCCTCTACTCCCAGATTCTCTGCTATTTAATTGGTAGATATATTTTACCTGCCTTCACCTGAAAAGCTGAATGAACTGGCAACACTAGGAACACATAGAAAATAACAACATGTAACCACTTAATTAAACATGAAATTAAAGGTTATCTTCTGATGTATTCTTACTAACTGGTAAAGGCACTTCTTAATTTCTGCACGCTTAGTTTTTCAACCTTAATAATCTTTTATCATCTTGCCTGCAGCTTTTTCTGAAGCAAAAATGTCTCATTGCATGATAATTATTAATTAATTATAAGCAAAGGTGGTATTGTAAACATTTATAAGTTAAGCCATCCTATACTTGTTGGTCACAGTCAGTGCATCCTTATTATGCCTGAAACAGCTTGATATTTATGCTGTTCCTAAACTGCTCTTGCCTTTCACCAAGAGACAACCAAAGTTATTGTTCACTAGAAGAATGTTTTCAGCCTTACACTTCTAAGAAGCATTTCCAAGAAAAACATTTAGTCATAGTCTTGTGTGCAGCCCAAAGTGATGGTTGTAACAGAAATACCAATATGAGCAAGCTTCTCAGACTTTGACTAACTGCTGACTGCTCAGTAAGTGGAGTGAGAGCTGAGCTACAAACCTACAAACATACTTACAGCTCTGCAGAGTTATGAACCAGAGCAAGAGTGATTAGTTAAAAAATAAATCAGAAGCTGTCAGAAGTAAACAATGTGATTTTTTTTTTTACTTAATTGTCCCAAATGATTCATCTTCAGTCTTTGACCTGTGTTTAGTCACTCTTGAACCAAACATGAATCAACTTTCTTTGTGAAAATAGGCATTTATGTCTAGATTCTTGATCTGCACGTGTCAGTTAAGGTTTGTAAGTAGAAAATAGAAATGGCATGTGAACACCTCTGGGTAAAGCTACTATTAAGATTCACAAATGACCAAAAGTGAACATAACACATGATAAACTAAATAGAACTAAATATGTGAAACTGAAATGAAACTGAAGTGAAAGAAACCCCAAACCAGAGCACAGAACTAAATACCAAAATATCCATGAAAAAATATGCCACTAGATTGGAAAAGAGAGAGGATAAGGAACCTAGAAATCCATGTAACACTGAAGTACAGAATCACAAAGAAAACAGTGCACATCATCAGCTAAAAACAAGTTAAGGACTGTTTAAAGTAACTACCAAACACTCTGTATTATGGGAAACAAAGCTGTTATTTCCAGAACAAAATACATTAAAAACACCAAACCCAAAACAGAGGCCTTGAAAGCTACAAAATAGGCAAGTGTTGAGACATGACCATTAATCCCTCAAGGTATTCTTCTACTTTGTTCTCCTTTCCCATACTTTTCCTCAGACTTTCAGATGCTTTATGAAAATGATGAAAAAAAATCTTAGAAGTTCTATTTTAGACTGAATACTCTTTTCTTTTGCATTGCCCCAGGATGTATTTGATTCCAATAAGCTACGGGAAAAATCTAATTGGGATTTTCTGATATTCTCTCTGTCCTGACCTATTATTGTATCTTCTTTCAACACTTTATGAGAGCAGTGTAATAAGCAGATATTCAGAGGTTCCCTGCATACATGGAGCTCAGATTCGGCTGCTAACCAGCAAAATTCAGGGGGTAGTTATAGAAGGAGCATTCACACAAGGATAAAAAATGCATAAAAATTAATAAGTAAACCTTCAAGTCTTCAAGCTTCATAGATATCTTGTCTGACAGGAAGGGGTAGAACAGAATCATTTAGAAATTCCCAACTTTTAATTATAACCTGACAAATCACCACAACTGTTTCAACTCATCTTCCAAATGAAATTTAAAGTTTAATTTTAAATGGCCAGCAGATCAAGGGAGGTGGTTATTCTCCTCTACTTGGCACTGGCAAGACCACATATGGAGTGCTGTGTCCAGTGCTGGGCCCCTCAGTGAAACAAACAGAAATGCTGGAGGGAGCTCAGCAAAGGGTTATGAAGATGATCAAGGAGCAATGAACAGTCAGCAGCAGAGCTGAGAACTAAATGCAGGTCTCTCTACTAAGATACATATTTTAACATTCATACACTTTAAACCTGTAGTTTAAAATGCAGGCTTTTCCCAAACTGAACTAGGTGTAGAATTGTTAAGATTTGAAATTGCTAATGAGCAGAGAATATATCCTTGAGTGGCAGATCTTCCAGCTAAGTGCTATTTCTTGGAGGGAGACCTTTTGGGGTTTCTCCTCACAGTAATATTTCCACAGTGCTTCATCCTAACTGAAGGCCAGGAGTTAGTTTCATTATCTTGCAAAAGTGTTTATCCTCGAACAAATATTCCTTGCCACCATCTCCAGTTGTCTTAAATAAAGATAAATGAAGTTGGCATGAGAGTGTGAGGAAAGAGAAAAAGTAATAAATAATAGATCAGAAAATAAATATATTTAAGCACTGCAGAATGCAATAGCAATAGGTCTGGGAGAATTCAGAGCTTTCTGAAAATAGCTGGGTGGCTACTGTCACCTCCCTCTGGTTCAAGTGAATCCCTCCTGCCACCCAGGTGTCTTGTATAGCAGCCCACAATCAAAACACCCAAAGTCCTGCTGGTAACACCTCCTGGAGCCATGAGCTGACCTGTTGGTTTCCTCATTCACAACTGCCACTGGAGGGATAGAGAACAAAACTTGTGTTCCTGATCCCTTAAGCAGCTATTCCAAGGCTATAAAATATTTTAAAATTGATTTTAGGCTTCTTCTACCCACTTGGCTGAGCAGATCATTCTCCTGTTCACATCTGACACAGGGGTTGTCTCCACTACTCACCATTGCAGTGCCAGGCTCTGTCCCTCCCTGCAGCCAGAGGGCTGAGCGCCGCCATGTTTGTCTGGGTGCCCACAGCTTTTCCAGTAGCAGCCTCCAGTCTGGTAGCAGCCATGGCTAGGCCTCTACAGCAACCCACACCTTGCCACTCGAGGGGCACTTGGGATGAGCAGCCCTGAGCCCTGAGAGGCATTGAATTGACCTTGCAGCTGGCAGAGGCTCAGTGCCCTGCCGTCCGTGCTGCACCCCCAGCGAGACACACACAGCCCTGAGGGCTCCCCCTGTGCTCTGTGGCGGGAACTTTCCCACCCTCCCTGAGGCTTCTCCCAGCCCAGGCTGAGCAGCAGCAGGTGGTGGCAGCTCTGCCCAGGCCCCCTCAGCAACCTGCTCACCAACTGCCAGCCCCCAGCACAGGCAAAGGGCTCGCCTGGCTTCAAAAAACCCCCTACAGGAGCTTTTTGTCGGTCCTGTTTGTCGTAGATCCCTTTCCCAGGGCAGTGTTGCCTGCCCTGAAGCTGGTCACCGCAAAAATTCATTCCATTATTTTCCTGCAGGCTGTAGAAGTACCTTTTGACCAAGATACAGCCTGTCCAGTGATTGACAAGTGTTCTGATACCTCATTTCACAGCTTTCTTGCATTTTAGGGGCTGAATTGCTGGAGGCACAAGCTGTGCAGGGAGAAAATCAAGTCTTATCAGTGCTTCCCAAATTCTTGTTTAGGTTTTTCCTCTTCAGCTTCTGCCTGCCTTTACTGATTTAATTAATGCTTCTATGTCCCTAGGTTACATACCTGCTGACTTCAAATCTGTTGTCATTTATCCATTATTAAAGTAACATTCTATGCCTGATAGCTTGGCTGACAGCTATAGAACTACTGCCAAACTCCCGTTCCCATCAGAGATCATTGGAAACAAGGACATTAAAGATTGTAGATATTAATTTTTTTTATGTAAAGGGATAAAATTTATCTTTCTAGTTTAAAATCTGACATCCTGAAGCTCTTTAGGAGCTAATTAACTTACATTGCATTAACTATGATATTGTCATTTCTCCTTTCATTCACATCAGTCTTGTATTTGAAAAGAAGCTCTTCTAAGAGCCACTTGATTGCTTTTTACTGGTGAAGTTTGTCAAGGTAACCAATGGATCTGGTAATATCTTTAGTCTTAAACTTGTTTCTTTTGCTCTGGCCATCTTTCTTTGAAGTATAAAGTCACATCTGCTCTCAAATAACTCCCTGTCCAGGGGATGGCCACATGTCAAAGGGCATTTGCAGCAAAATAGATCAAGTACCTCTCTGAAGAAAAGAAACCTTTAGCTGTTAGGTATTACATTAAAATGCTGTTGTGTAATAGTTGTCTTTTAGCCTCCACATGACTCAGCAAGTTTCATGGGTGTTTCCTCCACACAGCTGTCTGCTCTGCTGTGACTAGAAGGGGTTTTTGTCTTTTTCAAATCACAGCTTTGATTTTCTAAGAGAAGTGGAACTCTACATAATATATTTTAAAATATTAATAATGGAGTTGCTTCTCTTATTTAATTCTTATGAGGCTGTAGAAGCAGTCTGTGTTAGGTGTCTGTGGATCATGAGGGGTAAAAGCTCCAGACTGGGATTGTTAAAGACAATCCAGGATTGTTTTAGGAGACAGTATGTCCCTATCTGTTTCCATTTCTCTGTATATTTCTTCTGCATTTTTATACCAGCATTTCTGCTCCCCTCCCTCTCCTGTCTTTTTGTAACCTTAAGGTTAAATTAAATTGCATTGTAAAACACACACACTTTAATTTACTGGGCATCAAATATAAGGATAATCCATTAAATAAATGGATGTAAAATTCTAAAAAGAATAGTTTATCTTATGTTCACAACTTCATCTCAGACTAAATCCAACTGGTCTTTCAATATTCTCGGAGAGCATCAAATGAAGTGAGTGGGAGGTAGATGTAAAACAAGAAAAAGGGCTTATTCTTCATGCAGTACAAAAGATTAGAAATGCCCTTATGCAGGGTGTTGATGGTCTTAAAGATTTACATGTGTAAAAAGTGACTGGGCAATTTAATAAAAGAATCAATAGAGAATTATTAAATAGAAAGCTGTTCTGCTTGGCTCAGGAGATGCTGAACTGCAGCCTGCTGGAAGCCTGGAGTGCACAAGGTTTCTCCTGTTCTTACAGTGCTCCCAAAACATGTCCTCCTTTGGAGCTTCTCTGCCCATTGCAAGAGATGAGATTCACTGCAGTCCTCTACCATTCTCACATGACTGGAACACTGTGGAAGTGCTTTTTCCCCTTGACCCTGTCTCTCTGTTGGACTGCTTCAGGATTATCTCCTTGCTTAAACATTTGCTATCTATAATGCTTTAATAATAGATATTATTCCAGATGTATTCATTCAAACGTTACTACTCCGTAGATGGCACAGGTGTTTCTGTTGTGTTTTTATGCGTGATTTGATTTCATATTTTTAACAGTGTTTGCCCAAGATTTAACATTTGAAGTGAATAAAATTAAAGTGAACCTGAGCATTTGAAAACTAAGTTTGGGAATTCCATCTGCCATAAGATTTACTGTGTTAAGCACAGTACATTTTGAAAGTATTGAAATCCCAAGCTCACAACTTTGCACATTAAGTTTGGCATCAATCCCTTTTTTTTTTTTTTTTTTTTCACTTATAACAGTCTTAGATATTTTTAAGCTCCAATTGTAGTTGTATTTATAAGTAGTAGACTTTTATTTTTTTGGATGATGTAAATCATCTGTTGTGATCAAAACTGGAACACATAAACTCTGAAGTATACCGAATTCCTGCAAGTATTGACATAAACTTGTCTTGGGCTGACTTTTTCCCTATTTTATTTGAACAAGTTGTGAAACAAGACTTCAGAAACTTTGAAATAGGTATTTATTGTCATTACAGAAGAAGGCCATGTCTAGGTTTGAGTAATACAAAATGCCATTTCAGTTGACAGCTAACAGTGTACAGTGAAGGAATACACAGTTTGCCATACAAATAAACAAGGAAACAAGTACAGCTGAAGTAAAAAAAATGTAGAAGAATGAAATTTTAACTTGAGCTCATGTATATTGTATATATTATATTATTTATTGGCTCAGACCATGGGCAGTGAGAAAGCAGAGCTGGGACTGGTAAACACCATGGCCAGACAGCTACTTTAAAATGCCATTTAAGAATCATTTTTCAATGGATATTTTTCAAAAAAATTCATAATGACTCTTGATTAAACAGAGACAAGAACTTCTACTTTTTCTGTATAACAACTTTTCATTTTTAAATTTAGAAAATCAAAATAAAAATACTTTGATAAGTTTAAATGCCCACAGGAGAAATATTTTTAAATTGCTAAATACATTTTCTAACATACCAAATAGTAATAATAACTAAAAGACTGTGCTTTTTTAAAAACTGAAATCGGCAATCATCCTTCTTCCTGAAAATCAACAGTTCTTCTGAACTTCAAGGCTGTATTTCAAACAAGACTTAGGGTTCCACTGGCAATAGGTCTGGGTGTCGTGGCTGAGGCACATTAGCTCCACTCTGGCCAGTGTCAGAAATCTGTTGGTTTAATAACCTTTCCCATTCACACAATAAAAGGAGGTGTATCTGACTTGATAATTTTTCAGTTTTCTATTTTCTAGCTTCACGTGCATCTTCTATCTTAATTTTGTCTCTTCACTGATGTTCACGGGAACCTCATTCTAATCCATCAAGCAATTAGACTGTTGCATAACTGTGAATAATATTACTGTTTACACAAACTTAACACAGCCCATCTCTTGGCAGGGAATGATATTATGTAGATTGATGCTGTCTATTTTTTTCTAATTCTCTCTGACATTCCATCTTTCTAGACATTTATAAAATATATATCTTTATTGCAACCTTCCATTAAAACTGAAGCTGATGCTTTTTCCAATTATATGTATTTTGCTAGTGCTCAGAAAGCTGGAGACTGCATTCAGGCTGCATAAAATCACTTACAGGAAGATAAATTATGGTGAGAGAAAAAACTTACAGGCAAGTTAGCCATTCTTAGGGTTATGACAGGCTGCTTAGCCTCATTGCTAGTTGCAGAGGATGAGCAAAAAAAGAAAAAGTATCTTGTGTGACCTGAGTGAACATGATTTAATGAATTTTGGTCGAGGAAACTCCCTCCAGGATCAGAATGCATCTTTGCTCTCAGTTTGGAAGCCATAAGAAATATAAGAAAAATCTCATGCTGAACTGAAAATATCTTTTTTTTTTTTTTTTTCTTTCTTTCAAGATCCCAGCTCACCTTAAGTTGATGAGGTGTTTCAGAACCCACCACATGTTAACAGTGACCACCAAAAAAATAGGATTTGATATAGCTTAAAAAAAAGGCTTTTCATTTTACCCACTATTCTTACAGTCATTTTCATTTTACCCACTATTCTTTCTTACTTTTTTAAATTTTCAGGTTGGTTATTGATTGGAATTTTGGTTTTGCTTTTTTTATTGGGTTTTTGGTTTTTTTTTAAAGGAAAAAGAAGAAAAGAATATTTAGTAATATTGATAAATCTGTAATTGTCTTACAACTTAAGTTTCATTTGCTTAGAAGATAGTGCCCATTCAAAATGGGAGATTATATGCACAGAAATTGAAATAGCTTCATACACCAGCTAGGGTTTCCTACTATATATTACTTTAAGTAATTAATGAATAAAATTAATGCAACATCAGGTAGTATGGCAGACCACAGAATAAAGCCTTTTCAGTAATTCTTTTTTTGTTGAGGCTAGAAGCATTATTGCTCCATAAGCAATGGAAGTCAACATTGGGCAGAGCAACTCTCCCAGGAACTGAGCACTCGAGGCTGTGGTCTAGTGGGTAGAGAGATGTTGGGATGAAGCTTGGACTTGATGATCCTTTCCATCCATTCTATGAGCCCAGCATGAAGACAGCAGCTTGTTGTATGGAGTGAGGTAATCCAGCAAATTCAGAAGCTATCCTTTTGATTTAAATAACTCTGCATGTTTCAAAACCATATTTTCTCAGCTAGAGCCTCATGCCATAAGATGCTTAAGAACACGTTTAGCTTTAAGTCCAGAGCCTCTGCCCTTAACTATCAGATAACTGTCAGATGTAAGGCATGTGCTTAAATAGCCTGCTGAGTAAGAGGCATCAGGTGGGAGCTAATCCCCAGGGAGGTCAGTAGGAAAGTTTCTACAAGGATTACATTTGGGCATGATGCTGCTGCTTGTTGAAATCAGGAGCTCTGAAGTGATCTTGCAGCTCTCAGTGTTGAAGCGTTCACTCAGTTTGTCTAGAGTTTTAAAATAATAATCCAATTTCTACTTCTTTTAGCAATCCTTTTCTCTTCAAAAGTCAAGCTCATGCATATAAATTCTTATGATTGCCAGCATTATTTAGCAAACATCACCACTTTCCCTGTGAAATAGCTAATTGTTTTAAATTTGCAAATATTAAGTGAATAATTCTGTAGTGTTATGAGATGGACAAGCTATCTCTAAGTTGCAAAATAACTTGTAGGGCAATTTATATTTTATATACAACTGTATTCACTGAGGTCTAGAGTATTTATGGTGTGGCTGTGTATGGAAGATAAGAATAATAATAATAAATAATAAAAAGAAATAGGGCATTTCGTTGGCATATATAGGGGTTTCTTCCACAGCCTATCAAGGGACTCGGGCTGACATCAGTACAAATGAGACTAAAACTCCTGTTGAATGATTCTCTTTCAACACACCTTGCAACACTCTACTAAGTAGAGACCATGGCACTGATCTACAAAACTGAAGACAAATGATTCTCATACAAACAGCAACAGCAAGGCAAAAGAATATCAAAAGAAGCAGTGACAGCAGAGGGAAAATTAATAGCCAAAACTTACGTAAAGTTATGGACAAGGTAATGATTACTTTTTTCAGATACACATTTGAGGCCACATATCAAGTTTCTGTTATTTAAACCACATCTTTAATATTTAAAACATAAAGTATCTGGAAGGAAGCAGTTCATCCTAGAAAACAAGATTAAAATTTTTTTTTTAGAAAAGACATTAACAGATAAAATAATCACAACTATTGCTAATCAGAGTTTCCTAATGTGGTCCTCATTTCCTAATCACGAACTCATTGTGAAAATAATTTATATACTTGGGTTTGTTTTGGTTTTTTTTGTGTTTTCTGTTGCAAATGTGGGGTACTTGCAATTAGATTTTTAAACAGTTTTTCTAGTTGAGCAATAAATGCTGTGTGAACAACTAATAGTTGACAAAGTAGTTGTTTTAAACATGTTACTGACATGCACTGGCAACATTTCCTTAATTATAATTTAGAGCTGTTTTTAAATTACAGCTGCAGCAGTGCATAAGGTTTCCCTTTTTCTTTCCCTGTTGCATCCCTGTAATCTTTGTCAGAGGAGTCTGTTTGAGTAGATGAGTTGCCACAAGAATGGGAGGTTGCACATTAAGTTACTGAGTTATGCTTGGAATGTGGGATTTGGTTTTCCATCCAGAGCTGTAGGGTTTCATGTTTGTGATATTGTTACAGGCTGGCTAATTTATCCTCAAATCCTCTTTCCATAATTTTCTCTTTGTCTGGGAAAGCCCACTGATTTAACTAATGAATCTGGTACTGATTTCTGAGCAGATGCTAATAATAAGAAGATTGTCTTAATGGTCTGGAGAATGAGCCTGCAACCAAGTTGTTGGGTCTTTTTGCTTTCCAGGATGTTTGGCTCATTTGGAGAGCTCTCATGTCAAATCCCTTTTATTTGTAATTGCAAAGCATTATGATTTCATCTTGGTGCCAAGGGACAGCAAAGAACTGCAGGGAATACTGAAAGCCCATTTATTTATCTTAAGGCCAACTTTTGATCACAGTGACATCACTGACAAAATTCTGGGTGAATTTATTTGTTTGGAGCTTTAATCCTCTGTGTGCTTCCTAGGACAGACTAAACTCTCCTGGGAGCAACTGGCAATATATTCCTTTTCTTTCTTAATATGGGCTAGCCTACTTGTCACAGGGAACTGACAGCCAACTTACAGATAGTTTATTTTTATCCCCACTTGTGAAAAATTAACCAATAGCACACAGAAAGGGCACTGATGCATCCTCAATGATCGAGGAAGTCTCTTTCACCAGGAAATGCAACCTGGTTTGTTTTTTTTTTTTGGAAGCCCGCTCTTACTTCTTGGTTCAAGCCTGTCTGCTTCCTTCTCCATTTACAGACTATATCAATGCTGAATTTTGGGGAAACCTCAGATACATTAATGCTACCAATCACAGCTTTCATCTGCTATTAAAGAAATGTGAGGAAAAAAAAGTCATTCCTAGGGGAATAGACTTTCTGTCCCATCTTTGCTGTGGACCTTGAAGAAAACAATGATAGAAGAGTTTTAATGGACTTGCAAAGATCATCTAGTCCATCTTTTGTCTTCAAGAAGGATTCAACAATATCTAAATCATTCTTGACAGAATCAGTTCAGTATTTCTTTAAAAACATTTAGAAATGGAAACTCCACAGCCTCTGTATATAATCCATTTCACTGCTTGTCATTCTACACCATTCAAAATGTTTTTCTTTTAGTACTTTACTAAATCGTCCTTATACCGATTAGATTTTTTCCTGTCTCCAGTGGGGAATATTATTTTTCTCTCTTCAACAAATCTTTACATAGATGTGATCATGTCTTTCCATAGCTGTATTTTCTCTAGACTAAAAAGAAAAAATATTGTCTAAAAATTTATCTTGACTTTTGTTTTCTTTATCTTTCTAATCGTCCCACCATTGCTGTTTCCCATTTCTGGAGTTAATTTATTAATTTCTGTAAGGTGTTTCAGATAAAGCCTTACCTATATGAGTAGAAGGATTATATTGTTTCTTTTCTGTATGACATGAGAACTTACATATACTTTTTTCAGAAAAGATTGCTAGTGCATCGTTTCCTTCCATGTCTGTTTTTCATGGCATCGTGTTGGCAGCACTTTGCAAGTGCCAGTGCTGTTCTGCAGTGGTCTGAAATAGCTCTGATCTTCAAGACCATTGGAATTCCAGTCACATCTTTCAAGCTCTTGCAGTCCACAATTGCTGCTTTCTTCACACTTACTCTGTAGCTTAGCCTCCAAATGATTACTGAAAATACTCATTGGTACTGACCCCCTGGAAAAATCTTACTCGATGCAACATTTGCATTTCCCTGATTGCTATTATTTGAATATTGGAGTTGGCACCCTTTTTACAGTATCTCCATCTAGAAGAGTTGTAAGGGAAAAAAAAAATTGTTTGAGGATTGCTTTATGAGATAAAGTTCCCACTCAGAGTCTTTCCTTCTCTTTTTCCCTCACTTCTGCTGTGAGTTTGTGTTTTGTTTTCTTTTTTTTCCTTTCATTTATTTATCCTATGAAGTGAGCTAAAGAAAATCTGAAAAGCAGATCCCTCTCTGAGGTCCCTTTCGTCATTAGGGCTTTGATCCCCTTTGGCTTCATATTCATGTTGTTCTCACAAATGCTGTGATCCAAACAGCAGAACTCTAAAATAGCTGTTGGAGTCTCTGCCACCATCTATTAGGATAATGATGAAGTCCATTGAGATAAACCATTAAAACTGGATTATGTAAGGAGTGGCAGGAGGTTATCAGCCTTTTAGAATTCAGTGATGTCCTGGGGAGGATAGGCCTGGCTAAATATAATTGGAATCCTGGGTGCAATGACTTACTTGCTGTAGTGTAAATCAATCAAATTCTTGAAACTCATTCAGTGTTAGTTTCTGTCTGATAGGTAATTCTACTTTGAATAAAAGCTCTTTGGAGAAGGGGCTGTATTTCTAAAGTATAAATAGTGCAGCTATCTATAGCTTCATGCTGCCAACTACAACATGATTTATTGTCAGTTGCTGACTATATGGTGTCATCGTGGAAAAAAAATAATTAAAAACTGTTTGTGTTTAAGTATCAATGGAGCAGTGTTCATATGTATCATTCCTGCATTACCAGGGCTACAAGCAGAGAAATGAAATACTTAGAGAGTAGCCCATGTTGGAATGCACATCAAAGAGCCATCCAGCGATGGGGTTGGTTCCATTAACCAACTGTTCTCACTGAAAAATAAAAATAATAGTTTCTTATATCACGATGAAACGCCTGGTGCAACTTCTACCCTGCTGCCCCTGTCTTCTCATGTGGCTCCTTGGGAACAGTCTCCACCCTTAGGTTTAGACTCACTATTAGATATGACAAGGAAGCTCTTAACTATGAGGGTGGTGAGACACTGGAACAGATTGCCCAGAGAAACACCTCATCCCTGGAGCTGTTTGTGACCAGGCTGGATGAGGAACCTGGTCTGGTGGGGGGTTGGAACTAGATGATCTTTAAGGTCCCTTCCAACGTAAGCCATTGTATGATTCTGTGATCCTCTTTGTAGCCACTCTTCAGTACTAGAGTACTGCAATTAGGTCCTCCCTAAGCCTTCACTTCTTCAGGGAGAAGAGACCTACTTTTTGCAGTAGTCAGTTTCCACTAGACATGAACTGTTTTATCATCTTTTCAGTGACTCTTTTTTTACAAATATGTAAATTCAGTTGTCTGTTCTGTAGCATAAACAACTGTAGATTTTTCACTCACTTTTTCTCTACCCCTCTGCTTATTCATACTGATAATTTAAGTAACAAATGATTGAAATAACCCTAGTTGGCATTCTTTTCCCTGGTGCTCTCCAGCTGACCCTTGTGTGTCTGGAAGCCCAGGCACAGCATTCTAGCTGAGGCTTCATTGCATCTGAGTAGAGCTGGAAGATTGCTTGATGTGATTTTCCTATTTGGCCTGTCTGATCTTCTTGACTTATAGTCAGTTTGTATACTGCTGTAATTCCCTGCCCTGTGTTTTTCAGATTTTCTGCCTCAGCTCTTATTCAAAAACTTGTATGTCTGTGCTATTATTCCCACCTATAATCTATAATACCTGTTTGCATATGGTACTGTGCACTTGTCCTCAGTGCTCCATCCTTTATATTTCATGCCACTGTGCTATATGGTGAACATTTTATTAATTCTTATTTTGATTTCCTTTTTTAAGCCGTTGGGAGTTACCTGTAAATGGAATACTTTCCTTACTGTCTTAGACAATGAAACACAAACATGATTTGATATTTTAAAGTAAACTTTCTTTTATTCCTCTTGGTGATTTATTAGAGTCTTGCAGGTAACTGTGTTATTCTGTTAGGGTGGCACTTACAGTAGGCCAATTTAACCTAAGTTTCCCAAATTTCTAATGAAAATGACCAAGCCAGAATCAGAAGTCTTGATAAAGTGTGTGACATCTACTGTAACTTGCCAGCTTTTTGATTGGAGGGAGACCTAACCATTAGAAATGAGCAGCTCAGGACAGAAATCTGCACCTCTGATCAAGATTTTCCAGGAGAAAGTTTCAGTGCTTACCAACCAAGTGCTACAATTTGTCTTCCCTGCTAGCACCTCAACCAGTCTGAAGATTTGGATGAGAGGCATAAAACAGCCTTCTGGAAATTATCCTTCCTGTTAGTGAAAGAATGAGATGAGAACAGGTGAGAGCAGAGGGCTCCTTTCTTTATTCCAGCTTGGAGGAGTATGCACAGGGGGTATTAGAATTCAGTGTTTGTGTCAAATAGTCTCCCAAGGGAAACAGGCCTGTCATACAACTTGAGAGATTGTACAGCTTGAAAATAGTAGAAAGCATGATATGGAATAGTATGCTAGGAGATAAGATTCTTTTCATTGCTATCTGTGCTGCGGGGATTGAATTGGCAGCAAATTCCCAAAGCTTTACTAGGCAACAGAAAAAGATGGAGAAATATAGTATATGCATAGCAGGGCTTTGGCAGGAGGGAGTGTGTGTCCTAACTGGGTAATAGCAACAGGGCTGGGGATTAGGGTACAACATGTATTCTCCAAATGCTGCTTTTTCTAAGCTCTCCTGCTATCTAAGTTTGTGCAGTGTCTTTATGGAAAATGTTTTATCTTGACCTCTAGTTAAAGTGTGTTTGAATCGATTTCTCTAAGAGAAGGTCCAACACTGGATTATTTTTCTGGCACTCATTATCCTGTAACATATGGATGTGTCCCTCTGCGGGGGTTGTGTTGTCTGTCTCAGCTGCTATTCCACATTGATAAAAATACTGGTTCTCTTCTCACTTGTATATATTAACAGCTTGAGTGTAAGTGAACATATATGCCACAGGTTCTGGAGACTTATGATCCCTGAGAAGGAAAAAATACCTCTGTTTATTATGGTATCTCTCATGTGGTTCCCTTGTGCAGCTGACAAAGGGAAAACTAGCAGATGGTGTAAAATTTCTGTAGTTATTAACAGACAGCACCATCAATTCTGTGAGGTTTTTTATGACTGCAGCCCTAGTCCCCTCTCCAAATTTTGCAACCTCTCTCTTGATCTAAGGGGCATTTTTGATAATCTGGCTTTTCCTCAGTTTTATGTTTGTTGATGGGAATATGGCCTTTCTGATATGGACAAACTGAAAATCAACTGATTACTGTAATATTTGACAAAGACTAGCCATGCAGTTTTGTATCTTTTTCTGATACTGTGACCCATCCTAAAAAGTCACTGTTGAAGAGCAAACAACTATAATAGGACGTATTAGAAATCCACTGTTGGAAAGTCAGCTTCATCTTTCCCTGCAGCTGATGAGATGCATTCCCTACATTTCAACCTCTGGAGTACTTTTGTAAGGCAGAGGATTATTTTGCAATGGTTGTGGCTGTAGTATTAGAAATACAGGAAACAGGATTTGAGACAGTGTTTTCACTGTAGTGTAGTATCTTCTCTCTTCCATCTTGAGCACTCTCGGGGGGATCCCATCTGACCCCATAGACTTGTGGGTTTCCAGTTGGTTTAGAAGGTCATTAACTACCACTTCCTGGATTATGAGGGGATTATTCTGGTCTCTCTCCCTGTCTGCCAGTTCAGGGGATTGAATACCATGAGGATAACCAGGCTGACTATTAAAGACCGAGGCAAAGAAGGCACTAAGTACCTCGGCCTTTTCCTCATCCTTGATAACAATGTTCCCTCTTGCATCCAGAAAAGGATGGAGATTCTCCCTGGCTATTTTTTTGTTGTTAATATATTTGTAAAAACAGACCCCCAGCATGACAGCTACCTCATTGGCCTTCCTCAACTTTTACCCATAAACATCCAACTGGTCCATCTCACTTATTGACTTCCATGCACTCAAAACATTTTCTAGCAGAGAGCCACACCACCACCAATATACCTTGCCTATTGTGCTTATAGAGCTTATAGCCATCCATTGCAGAACTCCACTCATGAGAGTCAGTCCACCATGTTTCCGTGTCATCTCTTCCTGTTAGAAAAAGAAAGATGTAAAATGGCATAAGAGCTTTTGTAGTGTACACAGTAGCTTTTAAAAAAAGTCAATTTTTCTATTGTTAACCTGTCAAGGAAGTGCAACCCCAAAATAAATGAACGGTGATTATCAATAAAATTGGGAGTGATGAAAGAAGCATTGTAATGAATACATTTCTAATGCTCCTGTCTTTGGAGATATCTTACCTAATAAAAAAAAAATCAATAATAAATTATACACAGTGAAGTAACAGGGTGAGGAGTAGCAGTATTTATTGTGGTACTCATTTGGTGTATAAGTGTGACAAATACTAACTAAACAGCCAAATATTAACTAAATATCAAAGAGGCTAAAGGGTGTTTCTAAGAAGCTAGGCAGCAAATCACAAAGAAATTGGAACTGGGCCTCAAAATTATATATATTTTGATCCTGTTGGTAGAAAGTGCTTAGTTTTATGGCTGCACTTTCACTTGATGCAGACTTCAGTATCCTGTTGTCAGTCGTAGCTATCTTGCACAAGGACTTGGGACGTGCGCATTCAAGTCCAGCAACAGCTTGAGCATGGAGCCTTCCGTAGCCATTGTAAGCTGTGTTAAACTGACAAGACAACCAGGCAGATGAGATCTTGGCAGTATAATTGCATTTTGCTCCAAGGCAATGTTGCCACCGTTATTTTGTTGAACTGCAGTCTCAGCAGTGATGGGGTTCAGAAGATGTATGAAATCTTGTCATGTATCTGCTGCCTTTCCTGTCCCATACCATTTAGTTGGTGTCAAATCACTTGTAACTGAACCTACTTTTGTTTCCATATCAAAGAGTGAATATGTGTTGTCTGGAGATTTGGGTCTCCTACACAGTGACAAACCTTCCACCAGCTCAGCAGTTCAGGACCAGGGCTTTTGCTATCACAGGCATGCTGTACAGTGTGGTGTCTTGCTGTGTTCAACAGGGTGTCTGTTATGAGCACTCAGCCCTGTGCTTTTTAGATGTATCTTTTAGAGCAGAAGAAAAGCCCTGAACTCATAAATCACTGTTAGTCAAACCAGAACAGTTTGCTCTGCAGAGCAGGCTCGTGCAGAGGCTTGTGCATAATGGCATACACAAGCTGTCTCTGCATTAATGGAGCCTGTCAAGTTGCTCTCTATCATTCTTAGTATTATCATTCCCCAAGCAGTAGTGGGAAAATACATTACAGCCTTAAAGGACACTCTTCCTCCCTAAAGTTTAGACTCTTTCTTCTTTATAATATCAGATTCTTTAGTATTTCATTTTCAAAGGCACCAAAGTAAACTAGGGTTATCTATCCCATGTTCAGAAGTAATCTACAGCCCATAAAATGGAGTGAGGCAATCAGGTGAATTTTCCAAATCATCATTACCCTTTGATAGTGTTGCAAACACCAGTTTTTAGGGAGTTAGGGTCCAAGGGTTGAGTGACTAATGTGTAAATAAATGTGCATGCATATTCACGTGTACACTGAGAGAAAACAGGTTTTTCCTGAGCCTGCCACATCAGTATGGAAGGAGGGATATGCTGCATGTAAGGGGATGCTGGGCAAGACTGTAGGAGTTCACTGGAGAACACCAGTTTGGAAAACACCATGAAGTTCTCCTGACTTCTCAAAAGGAGCCACCAAAACATGTCCTGTAGCAATGCTAGTACTTATGGCATAGCAGCCCAGTCTGTCTTGGTGTCTTGCAATTGTCTCATCTTTTTCATTCCTAGTATGTGAGGGAGTCAACGGGATGCCTCTGTCTCTGCTGAAGTATAGCACTGCCTTGAAAAGAAGCAGAGAAGCAGGCATCCTTTAGCTCTCTCCTTACCCCTGGTAACGATAAAGCAAAACCTAGTTTCACCTGTGGCAAAAAAAAGGAGCACAATTATGATATTTTTGCAATATTTCTGTTGCTTAAAGAAATGGTTAGTAGCAGGTAAAGTGCTCTTTCCCTTGGGGACCAATTACTAAAGGGAATTATATGCACTAACAATGAAAAAAGCCTCTCAAATAATAATTTACTGTGATCAAAATGATAGTGTGAGCCCAAATACCAGCGAGTGAAAAATGAGGCCAACAACTGCATGTAGTAAAAAGAACATGGTTCATGCTTGGGGAGCATTAGTGGCTCACTGGAATATCTATTGCTTGGCAGGCCTTCTTTCCTTGACAAAATAACCCTGCCAATGGCCACTGGAAAGGCTTGTGGTTGTTTCCATTTTTTCAGTTCTGGTTTGTATCTGAACCTCAGATAGCACAGCAGCTCTGCCTGACATTCTCCCTTGATTTTAAATCATCACTGTTGATAACCTGTTATTCTCCCAGCCTGATTTATTGTGGGGGATGCACCCAGCTCTTGGTATGCAGGCTCAGGGATGGACTCTTGCCAGTGCAGCATCAGCCCCTCTTAACAAGCAGTGATGCCTCTTGCAATTGAGAAGCAGGCAGAGTGGCTAAGTGAAGGAAGCTACTGTTGACTTGGACAGGGTGCATCTGTGTACCTTTGAATGCATTGTTAAAGCCCTGGATAGTAAAAAAAACCAAAACTCCAACAACCTAAATTTCTACCTCTACTTTAAAAAAAACCCAAAAGAAAAAAGAGAGACACTTTGCAAAGCAATTTGGTTTTGGGATGCAAAAATGTTATCTGCATAGAAACATGTGTGCAAAGAGCCTCTTCATGCATCCATGATGGACCAGACTTAGCATTGCTTCGTGCACTTAGGTACATGTAGCATCTTATTCTTTTATGTGAACCAGAGCAGTAGTGATAGAACATGATTCTAGACTTGCCTCAACCTCAGGTAAGCTTGAATCCATAGCTTCTGCTTCCCATAAAGGAATTTTAAACTCTGAAAATGGTAAAAATAAACTGAAATGAAGAACACATTGCTCATGAAGCAACATCATTACCTTGCTACCAGAGGAGTCCTGGGCTGAGGAAGGCCAGCCCAGGTTGCTGTGGTCTGATCAGACATTGTTTATTTGGCAGCTTCTGACATAGAAAGAACTAGGGTCAGGATGGATTTTCTTCTAGTATCAAAAGGAGTAATTTATTGTCACTGGTGACAAACACATCTGTCTTTTGTTTTATTGCCTCGGTGGGGCGATCACAGCTGAGTGAAGTGTGTCAGATTCTTTGTGGAGCATCTTCTGCAGAAGCTTTTACTGGGGCCAGTCAGCTGCATTGCTCTGACAGCAGCTTGAGCAGATAGAAGATAGAACCAGTATCCTAATTTGGTCCTGACTTTCATGAATGCAGCTGGATGGGAAGAAAAGCTTTATTTAGCCCTCGTGTTCCAGAGCTGGCAGGTATGAAGACACATGTTACTTGCAGGCTAAGCAAATTCAAATCTGGACCTCTAAAGCATGAGTTTCAAGAATTGTTTTTTACAGACACTTTTCAAATGAGATCTGTATGTTGATGTTTACATTGAAAGTTTTCCCCTGGGGTTTTAGCTGTAATAGCATTTGCTGGCTCTTTTTTTTTTTTTTTTTCCCATCTGTAGGCTGAGATTAATGTGCTATTATGTTGCATTTTTCAAATGATTTACTGGTTTAAGCATAAAACATTCAAGTTTATCTTCCCTCATTAGTCACACTCATCTGTCATTGCCCTCCTAAACATGGTCCTGCACAATGTATACCAGGAGAGCCAGCTGGGCTGCTTCTGCAGTTTGCTAGAGCAGTGTATGAGTGGGACAAGAAGTGTGCTCTGAGAAATAATTCAGACTGCTGATGACAAACTGGCACATCACTGCCTCTTTCTTCATCTCTTCTAATTTCACCCTCTGACCTTAGACCTGCTATTGAGAAAACACTGCTCGTGTCATGGGCAAACACTGGGAGATAACCTTGGGTTTGAATCCTAAGTTATCAGCTTAGGCTTTTGTGCTGTTCTGCGGGCATCCTGGTGGCAAGTGCTGAATATGGCATGGAGGTTCATCTTCTACTTCTTCAGGTGGGTGGCAGCTGGGTGCAGTGGTCAGAACCTGATGGGAATATCAATGTGAGTGTGATGAACACCTCTAAACCAGCACGGTGCCATGACTCTAGGCAGCTTCTGGAATAATGCCATTATGTGCCACATCTTTTGCCAAGTTACTGGTAAATCAATCATTTTATCTACACCTAGAAAACCTTTGATTTTGTTCTCACAAGCCAGTCTTGTTTCTAGGGCTTTCATTCAGTTATTTTTGGTTAAAACTAGCTTTCATACCCAGGTTAGCATGGCATCTGTACTACTACATATGTATCATATTAATGCTGAAATAAATGACAGGAGTTATCTGAAGTCATATATAAGCAATAGATAGAGTAATATGAGTTTCCTGCTCACAAAATAACAATGTTCACTTTTTAGTAATGTGGTACTCATTTTCACATTGTCAGCACTGGTGATATACGAGATGATATATTCTAATACAATAATGCTTCCTGACAAAACTGGTTTTAACAAAATAGAAGTATCTGTGTGAAATACAAATATGATATGGTTATGGTAAAGACTGTATTTATCACTGGAAGTCTTTCATGTATTTAAGTACAGAGACCAGGATTAAATACATAATGTGTCAGCCACTCCTCCCACCTTAGTATCATCAGGAAATTTGCTGAGGGTGCCTCTGTCCCTTGTCCAGGGGGAGATGTTGGATAAGAGTGGACCCAGCAGTGACCCCTGGGGAGCACCACTCCTTACAGGTCACCAGCTGGACTCTGCAGCACTGCTCACAACCCTCTGAGCTTTGTTATTCAGCCAGTTCTCAGCCCATCTCACTGTCCCCTTCTAACCCACACTCCCTGAGCTTACCCATGAGGATGTTTAGTTTACCTGAGTGAATTCTAACCCAATCAACTTGTGGAGAGACTTTCTCCTTCGAGGCTTTCACTCTTGCTTCCAGGGTCAGGGATTCCTGAGGGCTGGTCTTATCAATGAAGACTGAACAAAGAAGGCCCTCAGTAAATCTCCTTTCTCTGCATCAAAGTCTGCCTACTTTGCAGCAAACAATTTTGATGAGGAAAAAACAGTTCTGGGGAGCCAGGTTATTTGACATGGTGACAAAAGGTTCAGGCTAACATAAGAGAGGAAAAAAACCCAACATGCAGAGAAAGAAAATCAGATAAAGGGTTTGGGTTTTTTTGAGATCTGTTTGCACAAGTTTTCTGAAAGAAAAAATCCTTTCAGTGACACTTCTACTAGCAAAACCCTTGTCATTTGTGTGCTCTGTGATTCCAGTCAGGAATTTGCTGATACAATCTCATGAATTAGATGGGATGATAGTGGAGCTATTACCAGTATGTTGTGCCTACCATAGGTTAGGCTTCTTCTCCCTGGGCTCCCTGTGATTTGTTGTGGGTTGCTGCCCAAATGTTTTTCTGGTGCTTTAGCTGCACTCCATATGTCTCTCCTGACCCCCTGGCAGAATGGGGTTGTTGCTGTAGTTGTGCCTCAGGCAAGGAAATGATCCTGTAACCAGAAGTGGGGCTTTTATGGTCTATTTCATGGCACCCATAAGGGTATATAATGAAAAAGAGATAAATTTTCTACTGTTTGAAATGGCTTAACTCCAGTCACTTCTCAATCAATGTTTTCCTTCTCATGCCTTTCCAGGAACATTGAATTGTCTGAAGAATTTGCACCAAGTTGTGCACTAAGTTGGTTCTCAAGCTGGGTGTCCTAACAATTTCTTCTGAAATTCATCTGCTGTCATGTAGCAAAGCAGAGAAGCAGCTACCCAAATACTTTGCTTTTCTGAGGTTCTGTTTTTGTCAGATTTACGATCCACTAGAAGTACTAAAAGCCTGTGAAGGGCTGTCCATTCCAGCAGCTTGGCACACAGGTATTGTGGACAGGTTTTCCCGTGGTGAATATACAAAACTGATGAGATTTTATACACCAGTCTTTCCCTGGGCACACTGGATCGTTGCACTGGGTGCAGCTGAAGCTTCTTGTCTAACTCCCACGCATCCATGAGGACAAGGATCTGGGCATTCTTACCTCTTTTTCTTTCCTCAGCATTGTGATTGATCGGGTGAGAAAGCTGTGTGTGCTGCTTGGAGGCCTGCAGGGCACGGGGGGCTTGGTGAGGCTCGTGTGGGTTTTGTTATGTTGTCTGTAACAGGCGTTGCACAGATGTACCATGTACAACATGCACACTGCCCATGGCAGAGGCAAATCAGTTGTGCCAAGCTGACCCCCACTGGCTGCAGTGGGAGGCCTCGGAAGCTCAGTTAGTACTCAGGAGTTGGCTCAATGATAGAAACTTAGGAATGAGCCAGAAAGTTGGATTCACATAGAATCAGTTTTATTGCCAGGTAAGAAATTCATATTAATATAGTGAATACATATGTTTACAAATAAACATTCTTAAAAAACAAACAAACATTTTATTGTAGGAAGTATTATTGGTATCATAAACTCTGTAGTTAACAAGTATTAACACGGGTTTACTTACAGAACATACAGTTACTAAAATATTTCCACATAAAATATGCTCAAGTTACATGAAACCTGTGTGAATTAGAGTGCAACTGTAATGTGTATCTAAAGCATATGGATTAACAGCAACATTCCATAAGGGGTCAAATTAAGTCAGCCAGTTGTGAAGGCAATAAAGATTAAAGGAAGAAAAGGAAGATAATGGAGAATCTGGGTTGGTTGTGTGCAAAGTATTTGTCCTCTGGGCTTTATCCACTTCTGATAGTCTTAAAACAGATTATACAGTTTAGCAGCACACTTATGCTCTTCAGGATGCACATCAATCTCGATATAGCTAAAAATAAGGTCTCTCCATTTCAAATTGTTAGCCCTTGCATCCTTAACTAAGAAGAAACACTGCCAGTCAGTCGAATATAGTAAGAAATGCCACTTCCAATTTTTCTTACAACATAACAGTTCTCGCTCTTGCCTGCATCCTCTTCCAAAACTCAGCTCCAGAAGAATCGACAGCTGGTGAGAATGCAACTGTAGTAAAGAGAGCTAGTTAGGGTTTAGCCAAACGCCTTGTTTTGGAGGGGGAAGGGCAGGAATTGAAGTGAAACTCTTGAGCGTGTTGCCTGCCATCAGGCTGTTGCATCACTGCCATCCCAACTCTGTTTAACTCTTTGTGGATGTGCCAAAGCCTTTACAGACCCAGGACTGTGAGTCTGCTACCTGTGCCCAATGCAGGATTGGTTTTACTCCTGTGAACAAGGCAGACAGCTCATCAGAACCACAAGTCCAGTTGTTTCTTTAGTTTAAACCCAGATCTCTTTGAGGTGCGAGGCTGCTCCGTCAGCCTTTCCCGCCACGTAGTCCACCGAGAGGGAATGCCACTAGAGGAAGCCAAACAATAGAGACAACATACCATAGAACATTGAGTTGAACTACAGAGAGCTACCATGGCTAAAAGCAAGTACAAAATGAAAGACTAGAGGGAAAAAACTGAACTGGGAAAATGGAGGGGCTAACTAAATCTTCTTGACTGTGCAACCACAGCATGGAGATGTAGGCCAGTTTCCTTTCAGGACATACAGAGGAGGCTGAGCAGGGCAGAACCCTTGTCATCCTTAGCACAACATGAGGAAATAGCTTAAAGGAACAGAGGGGTCACTTGGAGAAACAAGACTGTCATTGAACAATAGTAATACAGTAAAGGCACCACCCACGCTTAGTTTCAGTCTGAAGCAGTTGAAGATAGGCAAAACATTTAGGTGAAGAAAAAGTCCTGACAGTCTGCAAAGTGAGAATTGTTACCATCTGCCTGAAAACAGGAGGACTGAGAGGGAATATTCTGATGCCCTTATTCCCCCAGCAGCTTTCTGCATCGTATGATATGTCTCTTCTTACTTTGGAGGTTCCCAAAAATTTCAAATCAAAGTAAGTAAACTGAAATAAAATCTGCTGTTTGTTATCATCCTGCAGAATTCTCTTACCATCCAGAAAGGTCCCATATGCACTCGATCGTAACAGTCTTCATCAATTCCTTGTCAAAGAGTCTTTGTCCCTTATTGTACATGTATTTTTTGCACTTTCTATAGGATGGTGTAAAAGTACAATAATAGATGTTAGGGGTTGTACCAAGATGTTTGCTTTTCGCAGGTCTGTGGATTATTAATAGGTTTTATACAAAATTCCTCTCTGAGATATATTACAGTATATTGTTCTCTCTTTCTTCCTCTGTCTCAAGGCAAGAACATAGTTTAAATATTTAAGCAGACAAAGTTTTTCTAGATTGTGCTACTTCTCATCATGGATTTTAGTTTCAAGTAAAAAATTTAGTCACAAGGGTTTGTGTTCCATTGTGAAATACAAATGGAGTTTACGATTCAACCTTCAGTGTGTATTGCTGAATGGTATTAACCCACTCTTCGGCCTACAGCTGGCTGGATACCAAGAGTGTCCAGGTGGAAGTTCCTTTGTCCTGTTTTGTTTTTTTTTTTAATTTTATTTTATATTCTGAAATTTCTTTTTTGCCTTTCAGTTGAGTGTTTGCGTTATGTGTGTATTCGCACGTGATTTTTAAAGGATTTCACTAAAAAAAAAAAAAAAAAAAGGAAAAGAAACTCAAACAGTTACTTCTGTCTTGCTGTTAGTTATGAAGTATGGCTGTGGACCCAAGTAATGCTGGCTGCGGGTGGTCAGCGGGTCGCTTAACGTGGGGTCTGCCATGCCGTGCTTCCCCTTGGCTGTGTATGCCTGTCTCCTCAGGGACTGGTCGGTGGGGTCCCAGGTCTTGTAGTGGGAGTTGTAGCCCAGCGGGTGCGTGTGGAGCTTGCCGAGCTTGGCTTTCTGCCCGTTCTGTCTGGTGAGGCCACTGTCGATCGTGTAAGCTCTGGCATCCTCCAGGTGCACCGGGTGGAGTGGCAGGCTGCCCTTGGCCGCCAGTTCCGCCAGGTGCCGTCGCTTGCTGTAGAAGTCATCGTTGACTTTGTCAGCTGTTTGGGTTTCAAAGGGAGAGGGGGGGGAAAAAATATTAGTTGGACTCAGAAAAATATCACACGGTTTCCAGTAAGTCATGCAAACCTGGGCACCAGGTCCATCAGTGGGAGACATCCGTGCCGCCTCCCATCCCTTTTTTTCTCTCTGTAATATATTTTTGGATGCTGTTATGCCAGGTTTTCTATGTTCTGACAAAAACCTGTTGCTCTTTAACAACTGCCTGAAACCTCTCAGATTGTGCTGATATTTACATTATAGAAGCAGGTCCTATGAAGCTTACTGCTGCTCATCTCACATAGCATAGAAAGTGTTCAGGAGCATATGGACTTTCTTGAAAGCATTGTGGGGTCTTGGGATGCCCTATTCTAAGAAATCACATCCCTTTAAACACAAAATATCGTGTGGGTGTTGAACCAAGCCAGCTGTAATGCCCAGAAGTGGGCCTGCTTCTGTTCAGTAATACCTTAGGGCAAAATGAAGCATGGGGCCTGTTCTTCTAAACAGGTGGAAGTTCACTACTGCTTTATGGGGATGAAAATGCTTTATGGGGTTCAAATTCCTAAATTCCAGTTTCTGATATATTTTTTCTGTAGCCAGTGCTACTAAGAAATACAGCAATAGCTGTGCCAACAAACACTGCATTGCAGCTCTCAAATGAGGATTTTGAGCTCTGCAATTTCCCAGTTGAGTGTCTCCCAGTGCAGGCTCTTTCTCCAGTTTGAATCTTGTTATTTATGGCATTTTTTGGGTGTTGCATAAAAGTATGAACCACGCTCGGGAATCTAAAGGCATTCTGCAGCAGTCCAGCAACTCATTTCAGTTTTAAGACTGAGTATCAGGAGTTTAAGGAGAGCTTCACCGAAATTAATTTTTTTAAGATCTTGCCTTTTATTTCGGGAGGGTTTATTTACTCCCTTCAACAATCTAGATTTTTCTATAACACCGAATATGTAGATTAACTAGCATGGTGATGTGTCAATCAGCATTGGCATGCTTTGAATATCTGATTGTGTCAGCATGGATTTGACTTCTGCTGTGCTCTGGCTGGATCCATCCATTCTCCTTGAAGCTATGCCATGTGAAAAGCTTCTCTTCAGAAGTCTTGTACATGTAGCTGTCTGTACAGCTTGGCTCCACTTGCCTTCATGATAAGCAGGTTTTTAATTCCCTGTGCTGCTTTTTTTTTTTATTTTCCCTCTTTTTCTCTTGCCAGTATTACTAGAAGGCTTTTGTTGCCTTTGAATTTTCTCCTCTTTACTTCCAGACTGGATCTTTATGCGAAGTGTTGAAATTCCCATAAGCATCATATTAATCTTCAAGATCAGCCCTCAGTTCTACATCCCTTTTGTCTCAGCCCCTCAACAGGGAGGAATATTACCAAAAGCAGTTGCTGTTTATGATTTCATGTCATTTTTTGTCTAATGTCTGTGTGACTGGACTGGGCTCAGAAATCCTTAGTTATGTCATTAAGGAGGCATTTCCTCTTCAATGAAATGAAATTGCTCTTGCCTGTGCTGCAAAATTAGGCTTTGTGTGTTTTACCCATCTCCAGCTGGCTGGTTTTTTTAATCAAAGAGAGACTCCTTTTCCATGTCATACAGTTATCTTCTGCTACAAGTAAATCACAGAATGTAGATAATGGCCTATTCTAATTTCGGTACAGGATGTTTAGTTGCAATTTCTTATAGACATGTAATGTCTTGCAAAGGGAACCTGCTCAGTCTTCTTGAATTTTGGGGTGAGTTGTTTCATTTAGAGCTGAATTTATCCTGAATAACCAAGATGTTGTACCTCTTTCTTCTTGGAAGAGCTTTTTCCAGTTCTAAATGTGGCTTGTCCTTTTCATTTGTTAATATTCACTGACTGCCACAAAAGAGTATTATATAGGCATTGAATAAAAATGGGTTTGAAATTCAGTCTGTATAGCTAATTTCTCATTAATCTGTTATCAGAAGTTGAGAAAAATATTGCAGAAAAGGCATTGTGAATATCCACACAAGTGTTGATTTGAATTCATTTTCACAACAAAGGCACTGCAAGTCAGCTGGGATGGGGAGTGAACTTCTATTTCTTATGATTTAGACCTTGTCTGTGTGCTGGCTGATGTAATTAAATTCAACATAATTATGTCCAGCTTCCTAAATAGATACATTTGTCTGTCTATTTCACATTTCAATTGGTTTAATTTGCATAGAAAATTAGAATCATCTAAGGGTAGAGTAAAATTATAAGTTTGTACTTTTATCTTAGTTAAGCTGCACCAACTTGTTTTACATGAGCGAGACCTTTGGTGATCACTTCCAAGGTAAATCATGTCTTTGGTTTAGGAAAAATAACTGTGGTGATGCAGTTATGTAAATAATGACCAAAAATTGCAGATATTTGCACTGACCTAGGAGTGAAATGCTAGCAGTGACAGCCTGCCTCTAATGCTTTCACCTCTTGAAAACAGGGTTTATTTCCACAGGCATGTATGGGCTTTTATATGCTTAGGCGTGTATACCAGAATGGGGGGGGTGGAATGTACCATTGTGCAAATAAAACATTGATAAACCCAAATTATTCCTTTGTTCAAAAGGCCTTTGGACAAGTCTTGAAGCATCCCTCATTCTCAAGTACTAGGTTTTTTATTATCAGTCTGCTCTGTCCCAGTATGAGTGACCTGATGCCAATACAGTGCAGAAACAGGTGGGTTTTTTACTTCTGAATTTCAAAGAAGAAAAGATTCAGAAGAGTAGTGGTGAACATGGTTTTGTGGCAAATATTTTATGAAGAAATGCATATTTATAGTATCCCGATGCCAACTACTTTAAAAATGAACTGTGAATCTCAGGAAGTTAATTTTTCTTCTTAACCAGCCCCTATAAATATTTTGTGGACTTCAAACATTCAAAGAGACATTTTGGAGTTACAGGATGGATTTATGATGTGACCTTGGGTACATGACTCAACTTCCCTATGTCTTCCTTCCACCAGCTATAAAAGAATCTGTTAACACATTGGAGGAGGTAGTTAGGTGTTATGAAGTTTGATTTCTATTTGTAGAGTATACTGAGTTTTCAGATGAAAGGTGCTATAGAAGTGCCTTTTGCATTGGCTTCTGTATATAAACCAGGAAAATAGGATTTAAAGATATCACCGTTGTGTTTGCAAAAGGAGTAAAGAATCAGAATTGCAAAATTGCTGAATGAATAACAGTAAAAGAAGGGCTTTAATTCTAAGTCTTATACTTTGTGTTCCCTCCCTCCAGTCTTGGCAGTTGATAATGAAAATTTGCTCAGTTTCAATATTTTTGTAAGGTTTTTAATCCTTTAAGGGAATGCACCTGCAAATGTAGTTACTGTCATAGCAGTTCATCTGGAATAAATGTCAAAATCATTATTTTTTTTCCCCAACCTTAAGTTGTGTGCCTGGGAGGGGGAAGAACTTGGGCTTTTGTTCCTGGTATGTATGAAATGAATAACTGAAAAAAATACAGAAACAGTGTAAGGATCAAAAGCAGGGCTTCTTCCTTCCAGCTGAGTACCCTAACTATTAATCTTAAAGAGATGCTTTGTCTAATAGAAATCTATTCACTTTCAGCTGCACCCAGTGTGATGGCTGTGGTACTCTGTGTTATTCTGAACTTGGCTTTGCCAGTGTCAGTGTCAATGTCTGAGATTGGGACCCTTGCCTTATTCCTTTAATTTTGAAAGGAGAACTCCTTTAGATGAGGTGTCCAGAAAGGAATGGTCTTTTGATTCAAATTTCACCATTGTGCCTAAATCTGTCCCTAACAGAGACAAGCTTTGATCTATTGGTGATTGGCTGTGACCAAACTTGGAAATTTCACATTTCTTCTTTATCTACAGATATATATAACAAAAGCATGTACACCAGTGAATTGTTGATAAAGGCCATGGATGAAAACATGTCTTCTTGAAAGTCAGTGGCAAAAATCAGTGCAGTTATTTGAGTGCATCTTATCTGTGCTGAGAGATGGCCCTAAAGCTGGGCAATATTGGTCTGTTGTTCCCCACAGTTAAGTCATCTTCAAGGTAGCTGACTCTTGGCTTGAAGAACATGAACATGCATAAGCACTGTGTAATGCTTTTTTTTTCTTGTAAAAGAGTGTAGTTACAGCCTGTGCAGAAAGTGCTGCTAAACAAGAAGATCTTGTGTAACTCTAAAGCAGAATTTTTTTACTCTTTTACTCATTGGCAATCCTCTTTGTGGGTCCATGAAATGGTTCTGAATCTTTGCATCACTCCTTACAGCTGTGGGAGAGGTGTAGAATCCTGAAAGGCAGAGATGTCCTACAGCTTTTGGGAAAATAGACACATAGGAGTGGGAAGAAAACCCTCAAGTGAGAGTGGAGAATCCACAAAGGAATGAACCTTTGTAAGAGCTCTAAAGACATTAAAAAAAAAAAAAAAAAGCTTCAGTGAGAGCTTGCTGTGATGGTCAGAAGATACAAAAGTACCCAGGGAACCCTGTTTCTCAGTAGATGTCTCACAGAAGTGTTATTGGAATGTATTCTGAGAACTACTTTGTGAAACAAAGAGTTTTATTCTAGCCACAAGGAGACTGTATTTCAAATGCAGGGGCCAATGGAAGGAGCTGGGGGACAGGATAGCAGTGACTAGCATGGCACACCAGAGAACAGCTAAAATCCCCTCACTGCCTATTCCTAGATGTCTCTGTGCAGCAGTAAAGATATCTCCATGTAATATTTAACAGTTTATAACGAGCCTTTGCTCCCACAGCCACATCTTTGCTGAGATGTTAGGGTAGTTACTGGAAGCCATGGGAACCTTACATTTCTCTAAGTCATGCAAGTGAAAAGGAAAGACAAAAGTGTAATGAATCCTGCCTCAGAGATGCCATGAGAATTTTGCTCCGGGAAATCTTAGGCTGCTGCCTTTGGTGGTGCAGTTGTTGATCCTGTCTGAATGTGTGATTGCTTATTCATTTGTTTTTCTAACCTGGCATCTAAGACAATATGTTCAAAGGCTTCCAAGATATGTCTCTATGTGAGAGTTTTTGCAGTTCATCTGAAAATGAAAGAATTCTTTCAGCACTATCACAAGTTTTTTTCAAATAGAACACGGCCTGAGTTCATATCAGCTCTCCTTAGGCATGATTGGATCCAATATATTCACCCATAACACAAGTAACTGGTGATCTGTCTGCTGAATTAGGGGCTTCACCAAGCATCTTAGATCATGGAAGAATTTGTTCTGCATGTGTTTTGCATACTGTGAAGTCTCTTGGGAGACATAATACAGTTAGGTGTTGCAGATGGACGTGTTTCTGTTCCTGTAATGCCAGCAGTGGGTAGTTTATTAAACTACTGAAGAGTAGAGCTGCATGTGGCCAACAGTAAGGAATGTAGCTGCTTTGTATTTGGGCACTGTCTGTTCTCACCTCATGAGCACTGGAGTGGCTGTGGATCAGGTGGGGCAATTTTAAACCACACTGAATGCAGAATTCAGTCTGTGTGCAGCAACGCATTGATTTCCATCCTAAATATGTGCCTTTCTTCCCCAAAAAGTTCTAACACCAGTTTGCTTTTTTTCAAGATATTCTGAGAAGGAGGACAATATGTTGGAGGATTCTTCCTCATTATTTTTATTCCCTATTACTGATAGAGGTAAAGAAATTACATAATGCATCAAACCACCCATAAATTACTATGATAATGTTGGTACAACCTACTTTTAGTGGCTCTGTGTAATTTCTCTCCTTTACCACTTTGTTTGCTCATTTCTTACACTGTTCTGGTGAGAGACCAAGCATGAAAAGACATTAGCAAAACAACCTTTGCTTCTGCAGACATTGCTTGAAAGGAGTTTGTCCAGCTCCAGACACAAAGCTGCATTTTGTTTTCCCAGTGAAATAATCTGAGACATGATGAAACATATAGATGTAGGCCCAAAGATTTCTTCTCTCGATTGCTTTTGTGATGGTTTCTCAAAGGCTGAAGAGGACGGAATATTTCTAGGTTGTGAAATGCATTAGGAATGGTTTAAAATAGGGACGTAATTAGACTTCATAAGTAGAGCCTCCAGTCTCAGCAGAGTTCTCTTTATCCATCCACTCCAGGCAGTGAGGGGCTCTGCCTTCCTGGGAATGCTGAGACAGAATGTGATTAACTCCTCGGGCATCGTGTGTGATGCCTCATGGACCAGGAACACAAGAGCCACGTGTCTGTGAGCAGAAGCACCTTCTTCTGTGCCAAGAAAATATCACAGCACTGCAAAGTCTGGGATTAAATTTTGAATTATTTTTTTTTTCCTTTTACAAACATCCATTTTCTGTGTAACTTTAGGCACGTATGCATACATAT
>JANHGL010003002.1:3717-67036 GCA_024611195.1 Ceyx melanurus
TTCCCTTTCCTTTTTTTTCCCTTTCCTTTTTTTTCCCTTTCCTTTTTTTTCCCTTTCCTTTTTTTTCCCTTTCCTTTCCTTTGTTTCCCTGGGCTCAGCCTCCCATCAGGACCTACCGTGTGTGATTTTGGGGATTGCAGCAGCCAAGCAGCCTTTCTGTATTTCTCTAGCTGTCTTCATGCAAATGTCTGCCATAGCAGATACTCCTAACTTTATTAACATGTTGAATAAATGTTTACCTTCTTTGCTGGTAACTCTGGAGTTTGCATGCTGCAGAGCAATTCCAGTAGATTTATATTCATTTGAGTTCTCATTGGGATCTTTAATGAGATGATGTTGTGGGTGGAGATGGCAGAGTTTGTTAGGTTATGTGCCTGATGGCCTCGAGTACAGCCACAGAGGATTAAAGAGACCATGGTAGATGGGGAAGCTCAAATAGTGCCCAGGTCTGGCTTATCCCAGGAGCCACCAGCCCACCAGTGGCTCATGTCCATGAGCCCAGAGAATCACAGGGACACAGTGGCAGGGGTGAACCCACAGCAAGGACTTAAGAGGAGTGAACATGTTTTCAGGGCTCTTCCCAAGGCTATTTCCATGAGACACCCGTGAAGTCAATGATGAAACACTTCTGGGGCTTAGGGATGTGGGACACCTGATGGGATGCAGGAGGAGGTGCACCAAGGGAGGTTTAGGTGGGACATTAGGAAACATTTTTTCACTAAAAGGATTGTCAGACATTGGTACAGGCTGGCCAGGGAGGTGTCTGAGTCGCCATCTCTGGATGTGTTTAAAAGCTATATAGATGGGATACTTGGGCATATGGCTGAGTGGTGGACTTGGTAGAGTAGGGTTTATGGTTGAACTCGATCTTGAAGGTCTTTTCCAACCCAAATGATTCTATAGAAAAGTCTTGTCATGTGTAAAGAGGATGCTGGTTGACATGCTTGTCTTGCAAGGGACTCTGAGGAGAGAGGGTGTACAGCTCAGTGCTAGGAACTAGAGTCAAACCATGGATCAGAGGGATCCTGTGTGTCCATGGTGTCAGCAACTGGAACAAGTGCAGGTGTGGGTTTCAGCAACCAAGGACACTTTATGGAGTAAGTAAACTGTCAGCCCCTGGAGTGGGGTGGGAGACCTGTTTATTTGTTCTTCAGTACTGGAGCAAATACGGGTGTGTGAGTGAGCATGTGGCTGCTAGAGCAGATCAAGCTGGATCAGCTGGAGAGTGGCTGACTAAGGTGGGAGCTGAGTGTGTATGTAGGGTCAGAGGCAAAACATTTATGCCTGTGTGTCTCTATGGACAGGACTGCAGTGGGATTGGGTGCTGGGAGACCAGGGAGCCACAGCAAGGTCTGTGTAACAGGTCTGTACCAGCAGTGGAGTTGGATTGAAGCTTTGGGGGCTCCTGCACCTGACCAGCTTGAAGAGCAGGATGAAACTGTTGGTGCAAGCACTCTGTGTGTTTGTGATCTGTATGGCCAGGGGTGTATACATGTGTGTGCATCTGCCTGCTGGGAGTAGATTTTCAGCCTTGCCACTGGTTGGACCTGGGCGTGGAGCTGTAGCTACTTAGTTTCTGGGCTGTGAGATCCATCATGATACATCTTCTCCTAACAGAAAGGTTTGTAATTACAAACATTGGGTGGTATTTAATGACATGGTGTTTTCATTACTTGTAACTCTATCAGACATAACTCTCTATTACCAGCTGCACATTTTTCAGTCTGTTTACTCTTAAAAAAAAATAAATCATAAAGCTTACTCAGAGTGAGAAATAGAAAATCTCTCTGGTGTTGCCTGACTTCAGAGCCTTTAATGTTCTCCCATGCTTTGGGTGCCTGCATTTGTGACACAAGATTAATGCTTTGCCTGTAACCTTGGAATATAGAGGAAGAAGTCTAATCCCTCAGAATTGTAAATAGGTCTTGGACCATATTCCTGAAGACAAAAACATGACTGCCAATATCTTTGTGTTACTGTAAATCTTCAACTAAGCTTGATTCCTCTAAAAGTATTGCCACAGCATCTTTTAAGTAATGCTTTCTATAAAAGATGCCAGAATGATGACAGTGTTTTTAAATGTGCCCCTTGTTCCTAATTTTTCCTCCTATCAGTCCACTGGTGTTCTGGTGGTCATCATGTGAAAGTTGCCTGCTGCATTCCATGTGCTCCTGCTCTCCCGAGTCAGAGCTGGCACCCACAGCACTGTTTGTAGTGTAACCAAGCTGTGCAAATGAAGAGAGCAAGGAATGTGGAGTCCTGAGAGGCCTCTAAAAGCAAATGTAAAAACTTTGTTTGCATAGCTTTTAAGCTTTTGGCTTACTTGTGTAGAGGATGTAAATTCAGTGTGTGGAAATGCATTATTTCAAAGAGGATCTGAGTGGTTTTTTCATTTATCTGTGCAAAGTCAAAAGGGCTTTGTAAAGGTGCAGTGAATAAGAGTCACGTTGAAAGATTGATATTAGGAAAAAATGTTTGATAAGAAAGGAAGGTGTTGACTTAAAAAGCTACTAAGATGGATGCCAAGTCATTCTGATCTTTGATACAACCACAGCAAAAAAAAAAAGTGTCAAATACTTAATGGCCTGTAGTCCCTAAGTTTATAGGTTTGGTGTTACCACGATAATTTATTGTGATGCTTTCCCTGAAACTGAATCATAGCTGTTTAAAATATTGTGTTTTATTAGTGCTCTGTAGCTCAAATACTTTGGTTTCTCATTTTATTTATATTATAAAATCTGACATTATTTTATAACAATAATGTTATTTTATAACATTATTTTAATTTATTATATTTAATAACATACAATGTTATTTTATAACAGTAATGTCAGGCTATTAATCTGTTTCGTTTAGCTTTTCAAAGCAGAATCACTGAGTTTGGTAACTGGCAAGTAAAAGACAGACACTTTCTTTTTCCTCTGTCTTACCCTTTGTCTAGCATTGCTGCTTGAAGGCTCAGGACAAGCTTTTATTAAGGCCATGTGTTCTGCTGTCATTGCTGAACTAGCTCAGGCTGCTCAGGTAACAAATTCTGTATCTAGACAAAAAATAAATTGTGCCATAATTTCATGGAGACCTGTGTAAGCAGCATCTCCTGTGTTCTGGTGCCAAGGACTGTGTTTCTTACCCGTTTTCTGTGTCCTTGGGCTGTCCCACATGCCCCACTGCTCCTAACATGGAAGGCAGTGGTAGCTGGTGAGGCTGCTGATGCTGTACTTGGATTACCCTCTAGGCCCAGTTAGATCTTCACATGGACCTGCCATGTAAGTTGCTTTCCTCTCAGACCTGCTTCTGCTTTTAGATTATGACTCTTGACTTTTGTAGTCTCAGTTCTGGCTTGACAACAAAATTGATACTTGGGCTGGTTTTTAATCTATAGCAAAGCAGCAAAATCCTGCCATGCTGCTAATACCATAACAACAGGATGGATTGTAGTTTCCTTGAAGTTTGATTTGAAGTATGTTGGTAGTTACCTTTTTTGTATGGTTTACATGCACAGTTGTATTATAACAATAATTATTATCTTGCTCATATAGTCCAGACAGCAGAAACCATTATGGCACATCTCACTCACACAACCCTCTTTATTACATCCTACCTTCAGTTCCTCAAGCCTTTTGTTTTACCCATGCTAATGTTGTTAATGCTTAGCTTAATATACTTGTTATTATGTCCAGGTGCATAGCTTTCCTTTTCTGTCTTCCAGTTATTTTTGGTTGACATATAGAGTTGCTTCCAGTGCACTAACCAAATGGTTAGTTGATGTGTTGAATTTATGTGATAAATGGCTCACGTTATCTGTTCATCGATTTTCCCATTAACTTCAACCATGTACTCTAGAGCAACTACTTAAGTTTTATTTAAGATTGAAAGTCATTTTTAAAGAGAACTGAAAGACTGACATTGCAGAGTTGCTGATAATTTCCACATCAGTGACTTCTTATATAAGCATAGTTATTTAATTGCTTTAGTGTTAGTCTGGCCAGTTTGTTCTAGAAGATTCTGGTAACATAAACTGTGGTCATTTTGGATAGTGGTGGATCAGAGCAACAAAGTTCAGCTCTTCTGCTGTTACACAAAGCTACTGCAGTTTGACAACTTGTAGTTGCAGTGATTTTTATTTTTTTTTAATTCCCCTCCCCCCGTCATCAGTCTGCTTGCTATTTTCCTGGTGTGGTTTAACTCTGCTCTGAATAGGGCTGCTATGGCTGAGATACTTTAGGAAGAATCTAAGAAGTGACAGCAGGGAAGAGAATTCCCAAAGTGAAGTGATAGGAATTGTGCTTTTCAATACAGTACACCAGTTTTGCACAGTTTATTTCTACTCTTCATTTAGTATTACAACTATTGTATTTGCAGCATCTCTAATTGCTTTTATTATGTCAAAATATTTCTTTTAATCTTGGTGCATAGGAATCTGAATTATTTTAATTAGAAAGTCAAGGCAATTTTGGGAGCCTCTTTATTGCCTAATTCATTATAGTGAATAAGCTTTTCAATTTATTGACATAGGTGCATAATGTGGCAAATTCCTGTGTTCCACAAGTGGTAACTTCTTTCTTGTCCTTTAGGAAAGCTGTGGAAGAGTTACTTAAAGAGGCAAAACGAGGGAGAACCAGAGCTGAAACAATGGGAGCTATGGGTTGGTAAGTTGTGCCAAGAGGACATAAATTATGACCAGTGCCAAAATAAATTTTAAATTGAATGCATTTCAGAACTCTTTACCTTTTAATTTACTTCATGTTTAAATAATTTGTCTTCATCAAGGTATTAATTTGTCTGGGCAAAAATTTGAATTCAGATAAGAAAGAAATTCAAGTAAATTCTGCCTGTGTGCAATTGCTTGGCTGAATGTGTAGAAGGCAAAGCAGCTGGAAAACTGGAAGTAACTTCTCTAATAGATCTCCTTGTAGTAGGAATTGCAAAGTTCAAATTGTAACTTTGTGAGTCTTTAAAGTACTGGGTAGCTTCAGTGTGCATGTACTGGCCCCATATTGCTGAGTTAGCTTCTGTTCAAGTTAAAGGGATTCTTAGCCTAACAAAGAAACCTAAACCCTTAAAACAATAAAAATAATAAATGATCTGCCAGTAGAGAATCCATATATAAATCACAGCCGAAAATGAAGTATAATCCAATTACAGAAGGCATTTTTATTACAAAAAAAACCCAAAACTCTATAACCCAGGGGCTTCTCTTTGTGTAGTAAGTGGGAAAAGAATTACAGTATATAAATCTTAACAGAATTAATTCTTCAATGCAATATTTCAGTTTTTACAGCTAGATTTTCATAGAATGTAATGCATGTAGTTGTAGTTAAAGAAGAAATAACACCCTGAGGAGAATCATTAATCTTAAAATAATGTATATGGCTTTGATAAGAAGCTAGTGGACCTAGAGATGTTCACTCTAGTAGTGCAACAATTGACTGTGTTAAACTCATAGATAAGGTTTGGCTTCTTCCACCAACAGTAGTAAAAGATAAGCTTGTGCTGTTAATGAAGTTCTCAGCTGATTTCTTGGCCATGTTTGTTTTAGTAGCACCGAAGAGATTAAAATAGTTCCTTGCTGAAATAAAAGTTGTTTATATTTTCTAAACAAGTTTTGTGGGTTTTATATTTTTTTACCCAACATTTTTGCTAGGGGTACAGTTTATACCTTTATGTCAAAGTAGTTTAATTGGTTTAATCCCTTAGAGTGGCTATAGCTATACAGCATGCTTTTACCCTGTCAGCCTTGCCAAATGGCCACATGAACCAGTGCAAATAATTAGCACTGTGAAGTGTTGCATGCATCCAATTACTGTGAATTTGCAAGTTCATTCCAGATATGGAGAGTAAAGATTTCTGTTGGCAGATAACTGAGTGTCCCTGTGCAACTTTGCTGTCACTTGTGCCATCTGGAATACCTGCTGGGAGTGTGTATGGGCTTTTACTCCTGGCTCCAACTGCTTCTTCTTCCTTGTGTGTAAATGCATAGTGGTCCTGCTCAGCTGGCTGTGATAGTCAGCTCAGGGTAACGTGCAGTTTGCTAAAGCCCCATGCCCAAGACCTGCCAGAGGAGGGGATAGCAAAGTTCTTCATAACAGCTGCAGATTCCACTAGAGGGAAATAGTGTCTGGCTAGGCCAGGGTTGTGTTAAAGGTGCAGGAGGAGGATTGCCAGGGAAGTTGCAGGAAGGGAAAGACTGTTGACATAGGGATTGCCATGGTGATATCCTGAATTGAGAATCCTTTCAACTGCAGAGGAATATGGCAGTAGCTATACTGGGTCAGACAAAGGATCCATCTCTGCAAGTGCCCTGTCTCTGTCAGTGGCTGGTACTCAGTGCCTAGGAAATGGGGGAAAAAAGTGCAAGAAAATAGCAGTAACTTCTCAAGGTACTATCCCAGCTTTGGGCAGCCTGCACTCAGAGATTATTTTTTTTTTATATATTATAATTCTCCAGGAATTTTTGTCCTCTCTGAATTTATCCTGAGAGTGGCTGGTAGTAATCCCACTTGTCAAAATCTGCTGCTTTAGCAGAGTTTGGCTTAGGCTACTATACAGCTGGTGTATGTGGTGGTAAGGAAGGTTTAAAACCTCCTATAACTAATAAGTCTTTGGTTTCTAGTTCTGAAAGTGTTAAGAGACAGAATAGCAGCTTGAAGCTGCCACTGCTTTCTTCAATATTTTTTTGTGCCCACTTGTGCTGTTCTGCCCCTTTTGCAGTGTCCCAATAACTAGATATTGCATATATGTGGAAGATGAGATAACTAATAAGATATTTGGCAGGAAACTTCACAGCATCACAGAATGGTAGAGGTTGAGAGGGACATCTGGAGATGATCTAGTCCAACCCTCCTGCTAAAGCAGGTTCACCTAGGTCAGGTTGCACAGGAACACATCCAGGTAGGTTTTGAAAGGGGAGATTCCACAACCTCTCCAGGCAACCTGTTGCAGTGTTCTGTCACCCTCAAAGTAAAGAAGTTTTTCCTTATTACTTAACTATGCTCAATAGAGTATCATATTCCAGCAAAATGCCAGCAGATGTAACTGATACTACAGTAAATCCTCAAGGGTTTAAGAGATTAGACCTAGGACTACCATGTAACCTTGCAACTCTAAACTACTGAGAGGAGTAACTGACTGCTGTTCTGAGCTCTGTAAACAACAAATTAAATGAGCAGAAAAGTTAGTTCTTGACAATGTTTGGTAGTAGATCAAATCCTCAAAAGCATAACTGGTAGAAGCAGAGACAAAGCCATCACCAACTTGTCTAAAAGGACAGTCTGAACAGGTAAAACCCAAAACATTCCCTCCTTGCCAAACTCAGAATGCTTACAGGTGTTTCATGAGGACTTCTGGGATTTCCTCAGCCCTTTGTCAGAGGAGTCCTGAAGAAGAGATGCACAAACCCTGGAGACATCTAGTGTAAGGCCATCAATCCTGCATTGGCACTGGATAGTTGAAGCAACTCGGCTTATGAAGAAAAGATTTGTGCTGCCATCTGTCCTTGGGTAAGGAGAAGCAGAGGCTGCTACTGCTCATACTTCACTGATTCCAGTTTATGTTGCATTCCAGAAGCTGTTGAATACTGGGAAATACATTTCTGGAGTCAGTGGCATTTGACAGGAGTTGGTTAAAGGGATGTGTTGGGGGAGGTGGCATTCCCAGCAAACTATATTGTACGTACCATTTCAAAGGAGCAGTGTCTCCTGGTGGGTGTTGATGGCAGCAAAGCATTAGCCAGAAAGCCTCTGAATGCTCTTTTGGGACTGCTTTCAGGTTCAAGCCACTGTTGTAGCTGTCCAGAGTGATCAGTTCTCCATGGCTCCAGGGCACAGTTTGAAAAAGTTCCCCAAGCATCCTTACCTATTTTTTTTGCTGTCTCCTTTTATGAGATGGATAGTCAGCTGCTGTTTAAATCTAAAATGCAGCCATCCAAGATAGTGTAGCTGACAGCTTCAGAAAAAAATGTTCCAAGCAGCCATCCTTTAGCTTAGAATAGTGTTGCTAGTATCTCCTCCAGGTTTGCTGTGGACGATGTGGGTTAAGTGCTGCAACCTGTAGGGATTAGATTCTAGCAGAAGAAGGGCTTGTCTCAAGCAGGGAAATTGGCAGTGATATCAGGCAAGAGCTTATGCATAAAGGAAAATTATCTGAGACTCTGGACATGAAGCAACTGTCGGTATTGCCAAAGGGTTGCATGAACTTTTTTAGTTGGTTACATCTTAGCTCCCTGGCTCCTTTCTCTCAGGACTGCTCAGATTGGCAGTATCTAGGTCCATGGTAAATTAACCCAAGAAATATTAGATGTTCATATTTGCAGATCTCACATTATTGGCTTGAGTATTGACTTAGTTCATAGATGTCCCCAAGTTTCTTGCTCTCAGCACTGCAATATTTGTAGTTCCTGCAGTGCTTCTTTTACATGCACTGTGTGGCTGTAGTGATTCTTGTTGAGGGTCTTCTACATCTTTATGATAACATGTGATGTAGATCCAGATGCTGATGTGGCTGATTCAAGCATAAGTAGAGCTAATCACAAGAAAGAACATGTGTGAGAAGAGGAGAAGGGAGGATCCTCTTCTGAAGGTGGCTTAATCCTGGAAATGTTGAGAAGCTGAAAGTAGAATCTGTGGCTCAGTGATGCTGCTGTGATGCTGGAACTTCTGAGATAAGACATCAGAGCATCTGTCTGGAAGCTAACATGTGAAGGGCCAGCTAGACACAGGATTGGAAGTTGTGGACAAATAGTGGGAGAAATTTGAACGGTTAGATAAATTTATCCTTGGTTCATCAGACAGTATTGGACACTGATAGAATAAAACTATAGGATATTTGGAGTTTCCTATAATGTATATAGTTAGAATCAAGATAAAAGTTCAGCTTCCCTTAAGTGTTTTTGTTGATCCTATATACATGCTTCATAAGCTTCCTTATAGTAGTAAAGTCCTGTTTTAAGGGGTGGTTCTGCTTTGAGAAAAGCAGTTAAAAAGTCAGAAAAGCTACTGAGGCTGAACTGATTGTAACCATCTTGGCTTACTTGAAAACCTTACCTAAGATAAGATAGGGAAAACATGTGTTTTGGGATGGTTTGTTCAACTGCATTTTAAGAGCAGATGAAATTGAAGAAAAAAGAAGATAACTTATGGAATCAGTAAATTATTTTTAACCCTACTTGTAAAGCAATCTTAAAATTGCTTTTATTTCTGTAGATAGCTTTCTGTTCTATACCAAATCTACTAGAAGTACTGTAGAATACAAACTAATGAAGATGAGGACAAAGTGTTTGAGCACACTGGAACTGTAAAAAGCTTGTACTGCATCTTGTCTTTGGGTATTGCATTACTGTGCAGAAAAACTGCAGTGTGATTCCCCTACATCTTTAATTCAAAAGAGGAGAATAAATGGGGTATAGACTGAGATGGCAAAGGAAATCTGTTAATGTCTTGTCATCAGAGCACAGGTTCCCATCCAGAGTCCTGCTAACTGATGTGTAAAAACTTCAGTGACCTCTGGGCATCCTCTTTTGTGAGACCCTCTATGAAGGGGTAGCAACCCAGATTATTTGGTTTGGCAAAACACCCTCTAGCTGCCTTTTTTTCTTTTCCTTAAACCTTTGGTTGGTCTACTGTTAAGTACTGTTTTTCCATGGCAGTTTGGAAGTGGCAGAAATGGACTTGTAAGTCCATCCATAATGAACTTTGTTTCCTGGCAAGATGTTATTTACTCTGTATGGTGAGACTAACTGTGCCAAATGTGTTCAATATGTCCAGTTAGCAGAGAAAAAACTGCTGCACTGCTCTGTACTCTTGTGTCTTAAATGGGGTCACCATGTTTTACTTCTAAGAAGTAGTATGGCAGAGCTGTGATTGAATTAGTGTTGCAGGGTCAGACCTACTGAAAGCCAGAGGCTTGTCTTCAGGGAGGGCAATTTTGGCAGTTAGAAATGCTTTCAAAGGTACCAGTGGCTTCATACAGGTCCCTTTAATCTTACCAGTTCCTTATGTATCATGGATATATATAAACATTAGAGGTTTGTGTGTATGTGCAATGTAGCATAGGCCATACATTTAATTTCCTTTAAGACTTAAAGAGGGAATTTGTTTTGTTGAAACCTGAGGTCAATAAAACTAAGGACTTAGTTTATTTTATTTTTTTACTTAGCTGATTTTGAAGCCCTGCGTTTCTCATCAGTTTTCATTCTTAGTATAGCTTGGGCAGCTCTCATAGTGCCAAAAAGAAATACTTCAGCAAGGTGAATTTATTTAGGGCAGATTGTCTCATTCTGATGCTATATATATTGGTGCTTCATCCATACATCAGCTCTTTAAAAAAAAAAAAAAAAAAAAAGGCAAGAGGAAGGGGCAAATGTGAAATAGATTTTCCAGCCTAAATGTTTCTATGATTCAAAATGTTTGCTGTTTTGTGTTGTGTCTGGAGTGTAACCTGCATGCACCCTGGCATGTTCAGCACCACTTTTGTAGCTGATGTAGCTGGAAGCAGAAACCCTGTTCTGCTTTATATTTTTACTCAGTAATATAGTTAATGGATAAATACTGTCTCCCTAGTTTTCAGAATGGCTATACTAATTAGAGATCTATACTTGGTAAAAAATGTTTCTTTTAACCAGGATTTGAGCAAAACTTTGTAGATTTGTATGCTGGAAGCTTAGAATAAAGCCAGCTGAGCTGTAGAAATGTCAGGAAATACCTAGAAGAAATAAAACATTATGATTGTTTATGCTTCTGAAATTGATCTCATAAGATCTTTTTGAGAATTTAGGAGAAGACTAATTATCAGTAATGCTTAGTAGACAGACCTGAAGCAAAACACTGTGATAAATGCCATGCTCATTTAAAAGTCATGAAGTATGCTAAATAGTTTGACGTGGTCTTTGTTACTATTTTCTTTTTGTTCTGGCACCCCCGGTTATTAAGAGCTGTCAAAGGTTTTTAATTGCTCAAAGTATAGTTTCTACACTGTTTCTACTACAAAATATTTAAGTAGAATAGATTATCTTAATGTTGTGGTGTTAGATGACTTCATAGTTGATTCAGTAAGTGGCACTGTGATCTCCAACAGCTCTGTTTTTTTTCAGAGTAATCCCATAACTTCTCCATTAGCATGCAGACCCAAAAATGTTGTGAAGACAAACACCATGTTGGATCCCACTATAAAGAAAGTGTTCAGAATGCTGAACTTACTGCAGGGATATATTGAAGCATGTTTTTTCCTTATTCTGTTCTTTAGAAGTCAATAAATTGGGGATAAAGTGGATTGCAGCTGATACCAACATGATAAATGAAATGTACAGTACTTGTTTACTAAAACTAGTTGATAAATTATGTGCAAAAGTGTTGAGCTGCAAGAGGAGAAGGTCAGAAAGAATGGAAGATGGCTAAGTATGCTTTCTGAAAAAGTAATAAAAATGTGTGTGTGCTAAGTTAAAATTGGTATGCCTTGTGTGTATGTTTTATTGCTACAGCTGTTTGGGTTCTTCATGCAAGTATATCTTTTATTTTCTGAATATCTTCATTCATTAGGTAATACTGACTCTGTAAGGTTATGATCTTATGCTTTGACTTAGAATATGTTACCAATTATTTGATTCCTGAATATCTAAGTTAAGCACTGTCAACCTTCAAATACATTGTCATCCTCAGTTTCCCCTGCACACAGTAACTTGTAAAAATCATGTGGACTTTCACTGCGTTGAAGTAGAATAATTTACATCCTATGAAGAGTAAGATAAAAGGAGAATGGAGACAACCTTGAGCATGTATTTCTGTACTGAGAGTTTACACTAGGTGGCATGCAAGGAAAGCCAAAAGCACAAACCTGTCTTAAAATGATAGTAGTTAAAATCTCAGACTTGTTTCAAGATGATTTTATCTTGTGTTTTGATCAGTTTTAACTGTCTTTACAGGTTGAAATGTCCTCTTGCTGGTACAAATAAAAGATTTCTTATTAATACCATCAAAAACACATTACCATCTCAAAAAGAACAAGACCCAGAACGTGAGCAAAAGGAAGACAGTAAGGAGCCTGAGGCAAACAAAAGCAGGAAAGAAGAAAAACCAAAGAAACGCAGAATTCATCCGTATAAATCCAGCTTTCAGTCCAGAAGGAGAGTCAGCTACTCTCCTCCAAGGCATCGAAGCAGGAACCAGCACACAAAGGATAAGCAGGAAAAACGAGCGAGCAAACGATGAGCAGAGTGACAAGTGTTTGTTGTTACAAGCCAGGAATGTCATGAAGTGTTGGACTGCAGGGATGTCCTCGTTTTTCAGGAAAGGATGCTGTTGCTTGTGAGAGTGAGAGCTACCTTGAGATAGTTTTAGAAAACGATTCTTTTGACCTTTAAGAGAAAAGCCAAGTGCAGCATAAATCAGTCATGTTAGAACAGGCATTCCCTTCACTTTGATGCATTCCTCTTTCCCCTTCTGACTAAGCTTAGGGTCTTGGTGATGGAGCGTGATACGTGTGTCACTGTCTGATACAGCTTGTTTACTTGTGTCACTTTTGGAACTAAATTTAAATTAAGCAGAAATCTATTTTTTGTGTAAAATTGGCAGAACTCCTTTGCTGCTAACCAATAAGGAAGTTTTGCCTGTTTGGGTTAGTTTAGTTTTACAGGCCCTAGAAGAAGGGAAAGCTGGTCAGTGCCTGGCCAAGCACACGCATTTTCTATAGGAGAGAAGAGTTTGGTCTCTTTAGTATGAAAAGAACTAATTTAGAATGGGCAACACTGGGTTTGCTTTCCAGCTTGAACTACAAGGAAATACTGATTTTGCTTGTTATTATATATTCACGAACCTGTCATAGATAAACATTACCCCTAAAAAGCCATAATTGCAATAATCGTCTCTGTTTAGACTTCCCTCTGTAAGGAAGTAGTTTGAACAGTCTGTTGTCATGGTGCTTTCAAAACAAACCTTGAAGACAAAATGATATTCTCTTGTCCACTGCTAGGAAGTTTCCAAGTAAATGTGTAAAACTAGAAATGCAGCAGTGATATGTAACAGTTAAATTCTCACTTTCCAAACCTGTGTGACAATTCTGTAGCCATACAGTTCTTAATCCTGTGACTTGGAGCATATATAACACACATCAGCATATCCTACATCTCACTTCTGTCGTGTTACAATGACAAACTTCTGTGTGAAATATTTTGTATTTCGGTATCCTCAAAAACTAACTGTTCTGAACATAGGTTTTCGTTTTTAAGTGTGTTGACAATAAAATAGAAAGTGTTCATTAAAAGTGCTTTGTGGAATTGATGCTTTTAATGGGTTTCTTAACTGGCCTGAACTGACAGGAGGGCCAGCACCTCATGGTCCTTGTGTTGTGTTAGTGCAAGAGTGCCACCTATAGGCCTATCTATACCTTGTCTTGCTGTACTTGCCCACCCTTTGGAAAGAGCACGTTAGCTAGGAGGAGATGGGGAGACCGAAGTGAAGATTTGCTTTGGCTGAATTTTGATGCATGATCTAGGAATTACTCTTTCGAGTAATAAGAAGGAAGTTAAACTGTCATTGAGCCCATGAGTGGCTGCTGGGGTCAGCGTATCCAGCAAAGTGGGATACTTTGACAGTTCCACTGAGGAGATGTAGTAGTTTATCTCCCTGCAGGAACCATACCAGTTGAATAGAAGTCCCAGCTTTTCAGGAAATTTCCATCTGTTTAAGTGGGATCAGTGAAAAAAGTAGTATCTTTGGAGAATGTAGGAATATTGTTGTTTTAAATAAGCAGACATTGTTTTCAATTCTTCACCTGCTGATAACTTTCTTTTTAATAGAAAATGAGATGCATGAAACCCAATGTGTATTATGTCTGCAGTTGCTCCTATTGTGCAGCACCAGCATCGTGTTTATAAGGTATCTTAAAGATAGGATTTAAACCCTGAAACATAAAGCTTGAACATGACTTTTCAGAATGTGCTAACTGCTGTAACTCAGAACACGTGTTATACATAACAGTGCCTAGTCCTTTAAATAAATAAATACATAAATAGTGTGTTCTTAGTCTCCCCTTCTGGTAGTAGTGTGTTGCAGCCTGGTTACTCACAGAGAGGGGAATGCACCCTACGTTACTGTTGCTGCAGTAATACTTAAGAGGTGTTGTTTATCTGCGAGCTACTGATGTTGTCTTTGTTTACTTTCAGTGTATGTACAAATAACAGTTTATTCAGGTGAGGCTATTCTCAAAGCCACAAGAACATGTTAATTAGGCTTTATTATGTGGGTGAGAAATCTTAGAAAATGTTTGTTTTCATAAAAAAAAAAATGTTCTTTCATATGAGGAAAGGACATTTTATGATTGGGCTTTATTTTAAATATTTTTATTAGCTCTGACTGTCAGAGATATAGTAATGTGAAGTTCTTATGCTCATTGTACAGCCTCTTCTCTTTTATAAATCCAACTTGAATTACTTGCAATGAATCATGAACACGAAAGAAAAGCCTGACAGATTTCACATGTAACAACAACTTAAAGGCAAAAATAGACCCCATTTTTAAGACTGAGCCAGTCTAAAATAGACATTTCTTGAGGTGCAGTTGTAAGTGTTCCTTAGTGATTATGAAATTTCTACAGAAGACTAGTTAACAAAGGAGATGTAAATGTTTGTAGATCAATGGAATAATGTAGCAGGAGGGGGTTGCTTTTCCTGCACAAACAGAACTGGGTTTTGTGTGGTGGCTGCAAGTTGATCACTGACAAGCACGTTTCCTCTCCTGCCCTATCAGTGCTCTCATTAATAATTATGTTTTCAGTTAATTAAACTGGAACAACACAAAAGTAGACTTGCTTGGATAAGTAGCAAGAAAACATATTTGGATTGTTTGGAGAAGGATTTCATTCATTTTATCAGTGGAGTCAGTGATCCACCAAATCTTTATTCATGTGAGTGATCTTTGCACTTGCAAATAATCCTGGTGTAGCTCACCATCTATGAACGAAACTCATCTGCATTAATATACAGCCTTTGTTTTACTGACAATAGAAAAGAACAGTAAATGTTAAAGAGGGCATAGCACCAATTAAAAAAAAAAAAAAAGAAAAATGTTACAAACTGTGTATGTTCACACCATTTCCAGAGATGATAGTCTTAAACCATGGATAAACTCAAATACTTCTATGCCAAATATTTAGCAGCCTCTCAAAGTCTCAAATAAACACTGTGGATGTATCTTCCTTATTTATTGTACTTGAATCTCCATCTGTGTATAACAAGAATAAACTTTTGTTTGTCAGGGCAAGCAAGAAGAATAGGCTGTTTTTATCCCAAATTGCTGTTCCTACAGTAGTCACTGCTACCCAAGGTGATGAGCCTTGCATTGTGACTGGAATGTTGAGCCAAATAGTTTAGGCTGAGGAATGGTGCAAGTTCTGCTTGCAACCAGGTGTTCTTGTGTCTTGTATATTATGATCACATAGGGGTAACTGCACAAACATAGTGTGGAAGGTGGTGTAGTGCCCTGGGGAGGGGATATAGTCCCCTACAGTGTTGATGTAGGGTTCTGGAGAAGAGTTTGGTTTGCCACCTACAACTTCTTTGTAAGATCTTAGGCAGGTTTTCTTGTTGCTCTGGATATGTCTATACCATATATAGGATAGGTTTGGCATAGTCATAAGTACTGTAGGCTCTTTCTCACCCACCTGCTGCTCTGAGATGTCCATCAGCTTCCCAGTGTGGCCACGTTTGATAAGACCCCATGGGCTTCTGCAGCCCTAAAGTCTCCAAACCCAAAGGCACAGCTGCCAAGAGCCTTGACTGTAGATGTGGACAAGCATGGCCACCATGGCTTTGGAGTGAACAGCGCAGAACTGTAAAATATAATAAAATATAAGATCTATAAATGAGGATCTGAGATGGAGAAATAGCCAACATAAATACATAGGGATATTTTGAGAAAAAGGCATTGCAGCCTTATGTCAAAAACCTCAGGTGTTGCCTGTGAAGCACTGTTACAGACTGGAGTGTGGCATTACAAACTCATGTTCTGCTGTCTCAGGGTCATCACAGGCTGGATCATGTTAAAAAAAAAAAAAAGAGTGTTACAAGGATATGGTGCTGCAGTCACTGAAGCAAAAATCCTAATTTTTGTCAGCAAGTGAAGGCAATGGCATCTTTAATGGTGTGGATGAGTAAAGTTTGTCTATATCACAGTCAAAAAACAGTGTAACTGAGGATTTAATTGGCTTCCTAAGTCTGAAAGTACAACCTCAGATTGCTGACAGAGACTCTAGTTAGCAAATGGAAAGGAAATCCTGCTGCTCTCACCTACACTGGTGTGTCTTAGTTTGGAGGAACCATGGCTGTCTCATCACACCATCGTCATATTCCTTGAGTGGCAGATGCAGCACAGTAAGAGTCTTCTTGCTCACTTACTGATCCTGACCCATCTCAGGTCTGTGCTGAGATTGCAAAGATCCTTCATGTTTGTCAGCTTTAAGTCTAAAGGCACAAGCCCTGGAACTTAGTAGACTTGACTCTGATGCTTGTCACAAACATATGGTAACTAGAATAATAAAGAAAAATTAAGACATATCATAGCTGCATAATCACTGATCCTTTTACACTGTATGTTTAGCAGTTTCAGTAAACTTCACCCTGTGGAGATCCTTCCTTGGTTTGTGCCTGCATGGTCACAGCTCCAGAAGTTTGGCCACTGCAGGGCTCCAGCTTGGGGGAGTTCAGTTTTCTCAGGAAGGATCTGAAAGGACCATGAACATAGAGCCAGGGTATGAAAGGGAGAATGCAGGGATGCTGACTTGGTATTTGCTTGGGCAGTCGACAGCCAGAGTACTCTCAGTGCAGTCTAACTTCTCCAGTTTTCCTGGAGAGGAACTGCCTGTGTCTTTCAAAACATCTCATGAGGGATGAAAAGTTTTCCCAACACTAGTCATTCAAAATATCTCAGAGTCAAGAAAATTGCCAGCAAGAAGCTAATATTGACATTGTCAATCTGGATGTCTAAACTTGCACAACTGCCCACAGCAGATTCCCACATCAAAACATCACTCTTCGGAGTAATCCACTGTGTTGCTAAAACAACAGTGATGCTGTATTGCTGGGATTTCATGGCATTGATACTTTGGTTTCTAGTGCCCCTCCAGCCAGTGCTGGGTGGGTGGTGTTTCTCTGAACTCCTCCATGCAGAGAAGGCCTTGTGAAGCCCTTGGAGGTCAGAATGCATTTTGTCAGAAGAGAGTTTAACTCTTTCTTTCTTGTTGTGTTCTTCTTTTCTGGTCTGAGGGATGCCTCAAAGAGAGGCAGATTAAGTTTCCCATCGTCTGACCCTGCACTGAACATCCCAAGGACCCCAGCAAGAAGCTGTGTGAAGGCATGGTTACCACAAAGATCTCCTTCCCATCAAACACGTGACACCACTGTGGTTAGATAAATTTGGGGGAAGATGTGTAGGCTCCTAGGAAAGCAGAAGGTTCCACGTCCTCGTGTAAATTCTTGTCTGCTATGACTCAGTGAAGTTGTGCTGCCATCAGCAAAGCCAAGCTCCTTTGCACCAGCTAAGCACCTCATTGTCTCCATTGAGCCAGGTAGTTTAAAGGGAGAGCCAGAAGAGCAGTGTGGGATCACCAGCAGCTCCTACCAGTTCCATATTTTGAGAGGATCAAAAATCCTCAGGATTTAGGTACTGCTTCCCCCAGCCCTCAAAACTGCTTGTCCAGCAGCACGGTTTTCCATCACTTTTTCTTGCAGATGGAGACTGCAATACTCAAAGCAGGTTCTCCCTGAACTAAAAGGGAAAGGGGCTGCAAATGTCTTTTCCATCCCTATCACCAGGCTTATGTTTAGGGTGATTGGCCACCTTAGTGACATTTCAATATCCATAATGTGTTTTGCAAATGCATAAGAGGAATCACAGTCCTCCGTGCCAACACCTGGCATTAGGAGGATGTTTGGCCAGAGCAGGGTGAAGCAGCTCAAGATTAGTGCTGCACTAGCACAGCTTTTGGTCTCCCCTGAGCTCCTGTGCACATCCTGCTTCAAGAATTACAGAATTGTTTTGGTTGAAAGAGGCCTTTAAAATAATTAAGTCCAGCCATTACCCCTGCACTGCCAGGTCACCACTAAATCATGTGCCTAAGTGCCACACCTACACATCTTCTAAATACCTCAAAGGTTCACCACTTTGCTGGGCAGCCTGTTCCAATGCTTTGCAACACCTTCTGTGAATAAATTTTTCCCAATATCCAACCTAAACCTCACCTGGTTCAACTGGAGGCCACTTCCTATAAATCCAAAGGTAGATGTACAGCTCTTTGTGACATCTGCCCCCTGCTATGGGGGAATCCCTTCCTGAAGATGCCTATGAGGCTGCCTCACCAATGGATCCCATTTGGACCTGGATTGTTGTGGGAATCCTATGACAAGGAGGGAACCAGGAAGGCAGAACTCTACCTTTCTGTAGCAGGACCTGTTGAATCCTGCCCAGTAGGCTCCCTGCTCTCTGAGGAATGAGTTAAAGTAGCAGTAAAAGTCCACAGGAATGGATTTTACCTAAGCTTCCTTTTTCTTTGCCTGGTGAAAATAATTTCTCAGGCACCTCTGCCCTCAGGAGGGAGCAGAGAGCCCCCACCACACTCTCATTACTTGAGATTCACCTCCAGCCTCTACTGCCAACTTTTTTTCCTTTTCCTTTTTTCTCCTTTCTTTATTAATTTCGTGTCTCTTTCAGCCTAGGCTCCAGCCTGGGAAAAACAAACCTGCTAGCCTGGCGAAAGCCAAACACACACGGCCCAATTACCAGCTTCCCCACTGTTCCTTTGGGCCGGCTGGTATTCTCCCTGCCTTTGTTTTGTTGCCTGCTCCCTGCCTCTGAGCAGCTTCCTTTGACTCCGCTCTGTGCAGCCAGGCAGAATGAGATCCAGAAGGTAAACTGAGGAAGGGCTATTGTCTTACTGTCCCTCGCCTGTGGACCACTGCAGATTATCTGCTGGCAGAGCTTCACATGGGCATGCCTCTGTAAAGAGCTGCTATGCTGTTTAATGAGGGGAAAATATGTTATTCCTTTGCACTTAAAGTACTTGTGCACAGGGGAGGCAGCACTGCGGTGTCTTGCTAACAGCAGACCATGTGTCATGATTTGGGCACTGGGTGTAGGTCATGCAACTTCAGCTCCAGCTGTGTGGTTGGTAGGTTGGTGCCTTGGCTGACGCTTGTCCTGGCATCCTTGGGAAGAGCCAGGGAGGATGGCTGAGGCTGCCTCCTCTGCCCCGTTCTCCCACAGCTCTTTGGGACGAGGAAAAGTGCATGGGAGCAGTGCTGTGAGGGCCTAGACTAGCTGTCTTGTGGTGGGGTGATGCCTCTTGTTACCTGTCAATACAGTTTGGGAAGTGGGAATTGTCAGGGATTAGTCACTACTGGCCCCACTCACCATGGCAGGGACTCAGCTCACGCCACTACCAAGCTTATAATCTGCAACAGCATCAACCTCTCATTGTATATGAGAGTAGACAGTTCTCCCAACATGCTGCACCAACTGGGATTCCTGGGTGTGAGGAGGAGGAACAGCCAGTACTACGTCCCTTTCTCAGGCAGCACCAGCTTGTCCCTCTATCCCATCTTGTCTACTCCATCTTGCTGTGACCTGAAATACCTGTGAAGCCCCAAGCTGTTCAGCTAAGGGCTCACACTCAGGACCAACTCTGCACAGTTACATTTGTGTGGTCCTCCAGCCCCAGGGCTGCCAGCTCATGTCCCCCTGATTACAGTCCCTTAAAGAGGGCAGCCCCAGGCAAGCTGCCTACACTGAGCCTGGGCACTCTTCAGGGTGAGACTGATTGGTGGGGCAAAAGGTGTGACAGGATGGCACCAACTGAAAACAGTGCCAAAAACACAAGGTTGGAGTTAGATGGATTTTTCCCACTGACTCAGCAGAATAATGTGAGAGTTTGAAGTGTGGGACATGCAGCTGGCCACTGGTACCTGTCCAGTTTGAGAGCAGGATGCTTGGAGTGATGCAGTGGATGTCCCGAGACAGAGACAGCTGCATGGCTGGCTGTTCTTTGAGATAGCAACTAAAAATTGACTTTGAAGGGTGAGAACTGACCTGAAAAAAAGTATCTTCCCCATCCTTCATTATCATGGCTGCAGCTACAAATGCACTTCCCCTGCTCAAAGGATTTGCAGTTTGTGAAGGATTTGTGTGTGAGGAGGGAGCTGGCGAGGGGAGGACCAGAGAGAAGCTTAAAAGTGAATTGTTAGAACATATCTCCATCTCAGTGCTCAGTTTGTAAAACTAATTCTTTGGGCAGGTGCTTGAATTCACAGCCTCTTTAGAGGGAATTTATCAGCCCCAGGAATATACTGGTTAAGAAAAAACCCCAAACTATCACCATCAGCTGCTAGGAGGGAAAAGCTAATCATCTAAACTTTACTGCGGGAGAGGTGCAGCTGTCAAAGCAATAAGGTAAATGAGTCTGAGGCTGAAATGGTTTTTGCAGCAGAACTCTGCTCCCTGCTAAATAGGGGAGATTGAACTATAGCACCATTCCACTATTCCCTGGTAATGCACCATTTTGGGGCTGACTGGGTGGTCTTAAGTCCATTGCCACAGTGGCTATATCGCTGATACCAATCAAGGCCCCGCAGCTGAGACCCTGAGTGACCTGCTTCAGCAGCTTTTTTCAAACCTCAATTCACTCATTTGTGTGGGATGCTTTTCTGCTACTTTATTTATGGGATTACATAAATGAGCCATTAAAAATGTAAATCTTCAGAACAGTTGAATAATAAAGATTTAAACAATCAGCTCAGGGCGGTACAGTACAGAAACTTCCCCAAACCAGCAGTGCTACACCATCGTGGCTATGGCAACAATAGTGGGTTAAGGGAAAGAGAGAGCAAGGAGGAAAATAAAACGTCCCGGCATTGTTACAGTCACTGGCACCACAGAAAGATTAGGGATTTTTTTTTTTTTTTCTTTCCAGAGTATTAGAACAATAATGAAGATGTGCCATTATGCACCACAAAGGAGACCATGCCATCTCTCACATAGTGCAGGTGTCAAAACAATCGGGCTGGCCACAGAATTGAGTTTAAGTGAAGTTTGTCCCACCTCACCACAAAGCATTTAACCCTTCCTGGGCCAGAGCTAGTTACAGACGTGCCATGGCTAGCTCAAGCTTTCTCCTCTCTCCTGTGCTGTTAGGCATCTGGCCTGAGCATCTCTCTTCAGCAGCAGTAGCGACAGCAATGAAGCTGTACACTACTGTACCTTACTAAGGAGGAGCTGGCTGCAGGTTTTATTTGCCTTTCCATGTGCTTATATCATGTTAAAGTACCTGGTGAGGCAATAACAGTGAAGAATTCTGCTGAGGTTTAGTTAAGTCCCAGTGCAGCCTTCTCTCTGCAAAGAATAAAATGATGGAAGTAGCTTCTAAACTCTGTTAAGCTCAAAATTTGTGAGATGAAATAGCAGGCCACCAATGTTCCCTATATATGTGTGTTTTAGGTGTCACATAATAACCTTCACGTGACAACTACAGTAAAGAAGACTGAGGTTCTACTTGTATTTTAGATGTGCACAACTTGAAGACAAGCTCTGAGACACATCATTGCTCTTCCTCAAAGCAGATTCAGCATATGGTGCACTCTTTTAATAAGTTTTTCTTATAGCTCCATTCTGAGAACTGAGTAGGTATTTTGTATAAGCACATTTAAGAGTTTATTTGGGAGAGTCAGTTTGGGAATTTATATAAAATTCCACAGTAAATGTGGGATTTTATACATAAGACATATTACATCTCTATTTCAAAGATCACCACTATGGATTTTAATATTTCTAACCTAAAGGCAACATATACCTCTACCACCCTAACTCCTATGCTGTAACAAGAGCAAGTCTGGGGCCTAACATGTATTGCTGCCCAGAAAATCATGACTCACTCTCAGAAAAGACAATAAGCCCACCAAACCTGAGTTATGTTTATAGGTCTGACCATGATGAAAACAGCTGTACAACATTTTAAATTTCTCAGGCTTGCAAAACATACCAATAAAGTACCATGTGAGAAAAAAAAAAAATTCTTCTGCAAATAGTATGTGTAGGCAAGATGTTATAGGATTTGCAAGTGAAGTCTTCTGCAACCACAGGTTTTCATGCATCACTGAAATTGACTGCCCTTTAAAACATGTTTTTATTTCAGAACTGTGGGACTTAGGCAGGATTCCTCTCTTACATCAGTGCAAATCCATAGACAACAGAAGAGCTACTGTGGATTCATGCTGGTGAAAATTAGAAGCGAAGTTGTTTTGTAGTCTCTCTTACTCTTATTCTACATTCTTTGTGAATTCTTGCATCTTTATCCGAAGACTGTTTACAGTAGTGCACCAATGTCATAATGAGTTTTTGCAATATTATACAAAATACCATTCAACTTAGCATCACAGGGGGGTTGAGTTGGAACTTCTGGAGGTCACCTGGTCCAGCCTTCTTTCATATGTAGGACCACAAAGAGCTGGTTGCCCAGGCCTGTCTCCAGACAACATCTGAATATCTCATAGGGGTTATAAGTACCTCCAAGCATCCTAGTGTTATATGATCATATTATGATGATTTATTATAGGTGCAACTTCTATTGATAACAGTAGGACTGATTCCTCTGTATGGAGACAATGGACACCATAAAAACATGGCAACTGCCTAAAGATTTTTACCTGCTATAAGGGGAGAGGAAGAATTCCTGCTAGTGGAAAGAGGGAAATATTTAAATAATACAGTAATGTCAACTATGATAGCATGATGAAATTTATTTTCTAAATGGTGGATCTCTCAATGGGATTGTATGTTTGAGGCAAGGGAAGGGAGAAATGAAAGGGAAACTGGATTTACTGGCAGAGAGGTTAAAAGACTGCAAGATGTAGGCAGCTTTGTGTTTATGAGGAGAGTCTTCTGAATTGTATATGGGACTCTGAGATCGCTGGATTTATCTCAGGGCAGAATTGTGATTTTAGATAGATCCTGCCCTCAGTCAGATTGGTGAACTTGGTGGTGTTTCCAGATGCTCCTGCCTTATTTTGTGTGATGTTGTTAGGTACAAGTGGTTATAGTATTGGTTTGTGTGGCTATTGGCACTAAGAGGGCATATGCCATCATCCTAATGTACATGATTTTCTCTTCATCCTACATCATCTTAATTCAGTTATTTATAAGAGGGGGAAAAATTCTGATCCTGAAGTAAATGCAACTGAAGATATTTTTTCCAGCCTGATATCTATGAACATTGTGTGGCCAGTAATCGTAATCCCTAGTCTGGTTCTTAGCAGTGCAACTTCTAAGTGCCTGTGAGGAGAAGAGCAGGGCCAAGGGGTGAGCTGACAAACACCCCTAGCACGGGGTGCTGCCTTTCATGGGTCTTGGCTGGGTAATTAACTGCAGAGGCTGGCAGCTGGTGGACAACTCCAGCTCAGTCCAAGCATTTCTACAGTGAAACACCTCAAATGTGTCATGGCTGTGGTTGCACTCCATGGGAAATGTCCACTGATCTCACAGCTACAAATCCATCCTGGAATGTAAAAGCAAAACAAACCAGATTCCAAACTGATTAACACTTGCAGGAGAAATCCCTCCTCAAGCCATCAGATTTGGTTAACTATATTTTTGCATGTTATATAATTACTTCGATCTCTATATGAAAGCAAAAAAATTTTATTTCAAAAATTGGTAGAAAGATAACTGCAGACTTCATTATCTTTTCCTACGTCTCACTGGCAAGCCAGGAGTTGGACCCTGAAGATATTAGGACATAGGGTGGTCAAGGAGGATCTGGTTTACACAAATGCCAGGTTTACAAGGTGGAGTGCACAATTAATTAAACAATTTTCAGTAGTTCATGTATCTAAGTCAGACTGTAGCCCCTCTGGTATCATCAAAATAGTTCTCCCTTTGTTCCTTCAGTCACCATCACGGAAGGAAGCTGTCAAGTCCTCTCTAACTTAAAGCATCTCTCATGATAGAGATGTCAAGATAGGTCTGAGAGTCTCTCAAAGCCCTACTGTAGGAGCAGGAAAATCAGGAGAGGCAGAAGGTGGGAACATGGAACTTGAATCCATGTCCTGAGTTCCTCAGAGACTTCAGTGCATCCCTGGCCTTTGGAATAGTTGTGTGAGGGTGGGAATAGGAAGGAAATGCTCAGAGCTGTGGTAGCAAACTGCAGCCCTGAGAGTGATTCATGCTGACCTTGCTGCTCTGCATTACTTCACGTAGGAGTGCGATTGCTGCCCGACTGAAATAGGACCATGTTTACCTGACTGCAACATGAAGGCTCACCAGAGCCAAAAACCATGAGACTCACAACTGCAGAGCTCCCCTGAAACCTCAGAGTGGAAAACTTGATGCCAAGTTCGACGCAGTCCTCACTTTTTTTACTTGCTTCTGATTGAAAATGCAAACCAATACAACAAGCTCTTGGAAGGGTCTGAAGGAATAAGGGATGAAGAGTGTCTCTCAGCCTCATTACTACTGCTTGGGTGGGTAAGTCCTTCCACTACAGCCCTCATGTTTAACAGAAAGCATAACCATGATACAGCAGAAAGTTGAACTGCCTTTGAAATTGATAGACTGGAGGAGCCTTTCCATACATAAGCTGTTATTTCCCTCCTCATGCCTGCCTTGGAGCATCAGTCTTCAGTCCTCTGCTTGAACCCATTACAGAAGGTGGCCAGGAGTCGATGGTGGTGGTACAGAGATTGCCACACTGAAGTCAGGTGACAGCTGGGGTGCTTTGGAGTAGCAGAAGCCATGTCAAAATTAAGGCCAGGGGTGGATGTGCACAAAGCCCTGTTTGCAGGGAGCGGTCATGTCTGGCACAGCCTGGAAATATGGGAAGCTCTTAGAGCACGAAATCCTTCTGACCCAGAAAGAGACAAAACCTTCTCAACTTGGAAGTTTGTAACTCCTGTTTCAGGTCTGAAGAAAAGCTCCTGCTCCTGAAAGTTTCTTTCTCCATTTCTATCTATTGGTCTGGTAAAAAGCTTCCACAACACTGATATAATAAGCTTTTTTGCTTCTTTCTCCTTTCTTTTTTTTAACCTATTTACCCACAAATGAAAGTGATCATTTGACACCCCAAAAATAAAGCTGGATTTTCCCCCATCGTAAACTGTGAATGTAATTGCAGGAACAACGTTGACTATCGCTGCACACTTCGGGAATAAAAAATAAAAAAAATTCAACCAACCAAATATAACCAGTGTGAATTCAAAGCAAAAATGAATGGAGCCTGCCTCATTCATAAATGTCATACGAGACTTTGGTTAAAAAGGCAAGCCTGTCATCCCAAGGCCAGCAGCTGTTGTTATGTTGGACAAAATGGATACAAATGGGTATTATTTTAACATGAAATGCTTAATCCCAGGCCTAACAAGCCCACTGTCCTCCCTGTAACCCTGTGTCAGGCAAGCCATGATCTCCAGTAGAGGGCTTGATTGCACAGGAAATAAAATTCCCTGGCTGTGCCCTACCAAACCAACAAACACTCTGGCAATGTTTGAGTTACTATGGCAATCACAAAATAGGAAGGCCTTTTCTTCTTTTCCTCATCTCTGCGTGCAGCCGCAGGCTGCTCCTGAATAGCTCACATCTGCAAAAAGTTTTAACACGGTACTCAGATAAAGAAAAGGATCCCAAAAATGGGCATTGACCCGTCTCAAAAAATGTTGCAAATTTTATATACAAGAACTGGGGAGCTGTGCCACTTTGCGCAGGTTATGTCATAATGTGAACAAAAAGGGATAAAAGCTGATGAAGGCTTTTGCTGTCAAATATGGAGAGGGGGGAAAAAGCAGAAGTAAATGACAGCTTTAATGCAGATGTAAGAAGAAAAGTCAAAGATGGGTGACAGAAAGTTGCTGGTCAATGAATAAGGGAAAAATTTTGAACACAGAAACCAGACAAAAGAGTAAAATACAATCAAAATCTCACTATAGAGAATACTGAGAAAAGTCCCAAAAGCACAGTGAGCAAAATCTTGGAGCTATCAAACCATGTGAAACGGACATGTGGTTCTTTAGAGTGGCCCATTTCAGGCATTAATAGCTCCCATTATAAAGGGGCAACCTGATCTCTGGCCTGGAAAGCTTTCAAGAAGCAGACTTTTTACAACAAAATTGAAAAGCAAAACAAAACTGAACCTTTCTGCCTTGCACAAATTAACTAGGATTTTGGTCTTTCTAGACAAATTTGGTCCTGCATAATGAATTGCTACACTTTTTACCAGTTTTTCTTGGACAAATGCTTTCTGGTAATGGAGAATAATTATGTATTTAAATGGAGATCTGCTTTCTGGCAGATCTTGAGCTTTCTGACAGTGTGCTTTCCACCATTAAAATATATTTATTGTTGATAGTGGAAACCTACCTTTACCAACAAACCGATTTCAAACACCTAATTTAGATGCCGATGTAGAGTATGTGAATGGATGTTAAGTGCCTGATGGTCTCACCAGGCTATTTAATCCCAGTGAGAGGAAAGGTATGAAGCCAAAATTTAATATACTGGCCTGCTGCTCTGAACCAGTTTTGCCTCAGATGTCTGGATGTGTGGCGTGGGAGCTGGAAAGTGCCACCACCACCTCCAGGTATGTTAGTTCCATCTCAGGAGAAGGTTCAGCAAGAATAAATTTTCTCTTAATTTGTTCTTAATCTTAGGTTCCATTGACACATTATAGCTTCTGAAAGTATCATTGCACTTTAAACGCTCTTACTGACAAGTCACATTAATCACTAGCGTCCGAAAAAGGCTTAATGTGGGGAAATGAATGAAAATGGCATAAACAGTTCACCCCCCCAAAAAAAAAAAAGTCCAAAGGGTGGAACGAAGCCCCAAATCCAGAAAAAGTGGGTCTGCATTATACATTCATTGACTCTTGTTCTTTTGGGGGTGTTTTGGTATGAAAAGAAAGAAACAATAGAAGACAATAGCGGTACCTTATCAAAGTTCATTCAAGCAGCTATTTCAAATACTTTTAACGGCTTGTCACTGAGTCTTGCAAGTCTCTGAGAGTCTAAACACTCTGTCACATTTGTGTACTAACCACTTAAAGTGGTGCTAAAGCCTTTTGACCTGGACTGACTCTCCTTTATCTAGGTCAAAATGCAAGGCGAAGCTTTTGTGTTCCACGGCCTTCATTAAATTCATTGATTTGACCTGTATTTTAAAGACCAAAAGTCAAATGGAATGGGAAGTTAGAGTTCCCATACAAAATCTTCCTCCGAGCACTTCACTGCCTCCTTGAACTATGTAACATTCAGAAAAGGCCATCTCACGGCCATTTGAAGTGTGGGCTATAGCTGGAGTGGCAGTTTTGTCCAGTTTTTTCAAGAGTTTTGAAGGGATTCATCAGAGCTTTGCCTCTCCTACACGAGGACAAAAAACTTGAAGCTTGCTAACAGTCCTACTGATCTTTTTTTTCTTGCTCTGAGCCATCTATTCAACAGGGCATAGCAAAGTTCATGGGTAGGTAAATATTATTTAAATCTCTTCAGCACATGGACAGGCAAGGATGAGGTTTGCTGCTTTACATTAGATTCTTCATGTGTTCACTGTCAGTTACACTACTGGAGAAAAAGAAGCTATTGGCTTGTACATATCAAGAAATAAACTGTCTTCTGCAGTTGGAGACTTAATTCCATTTTCAACTAGGACTCAGACATCAACAAGCTTAAAACCTGGTGGTATCATTCATCCCTAGTAAAAAATACCATCTCGGACCAAGAGATATTTCTGCATGTGGCTGACCTCGCTCATTTTGTGGGTGTGAGAAGGAAGAGATTTTCTGTAAACTGCCAAGGGCAGTGCAGGTTGACCAGGGAGGTAGGTTCTGTCCTCTGGGGATGTGAACAAGAGTAGACACCAAGGGCCCTGGCTTGCCTCTGGGATGCAGTGCTGGTCACCTTGTCCTGACTGGCTGAGACCCACGGCTTATTTACAACAGCAAGAGTCGTGTGAAAGAATAAAAGTAAACTTTAGCCAAATGACAGGACACAAATATCTTCAAAAACAACAACTGAAGAAGACCTGCAAGATGATAATTGCAACAGAAAATGATCATGCATGATCCAAATGTTTGGCACAGCTTTCTGGAAACTATTATTTTCATGACTGGCATTAGGAGAGGGATTCAGCTGCCTGGGAGTGTTAGGTTATGTGACTAAATGCTCATCTCTGTGAATACAAAGAAACACAGAGAAACAGTGATGACAGGGAAGGTACATACATAATCTAACTGGAGAAACCCAAGGTAACCTAATTGAGGAAACCTGCCCTTCCCAAGGCTGTCACAACCAAGGCAACATGGTCTGGTGATAACAGTTCATGACTGATAGGCTTCCTGCTCTCTTTACTGACTGAGGGGGTTTGTGTCTACAGGGGTGTGGGACTCAATAAGAGAAGAGAGGGAAGAACATTTGGGGATTGTACAGAACTTGCTTCAGGACCTGTAAGGGAAGGACTAAAGGTGGGGACTGAGAGAGATGGAGGTTCTCTGAGGAAACAAATGTGGGGAAAAAGAAAGAAGGACTCTAAAAAGGGCTGGTTGTGTGTAACAAAGCTATTGGTCTGTCCCTGATCACCACAGTCTGTCTCCCCTTCTCATTAAACTCCATTCCTAGTTACTTTCCTGAGCATGTGGGCTCTGTGTGCCTGGGTGTGCGTGGAAGTCTGAGCATCACCAACCAGAGCAGAGCTGCAAGCCTTGCATGTCCATATGCTATCAACTGGTGCAGCCTTTCAGGTAGTCCTAGACACCTGAGTCAGGTGCCTTTTAGCTATCTGAGTGTTATGATGTACATTGGACACAAATCTCCTTCTTGCAGCCAGGTGTGTGTCTCAGAAACATTAGGTGAAGGGGGTGGCTCCCAAAGCAGTATCTCCACATAATCTGGAGAAGGAGATTTTCTGTTCCAGAGACCCAACCATTCATTTTTCACATTTCCACACACTTGAATCTTGAAAGCTCTTTACAGGCATAAGCAACTATGAAGTTAATAGATGTTAAGACAGTGTGTAGTCCAGAGACAAGGTGGTGAGAAGATAGCAGAAGGAATGAGCAGAAGGCAGAAGTGTGGGGTAGTGCTGTGTTTGGATCCTGCATCAGCAAAAGTCTGGCCATTTCATTCTCTGCTTCCTCCCTGAACACAGCTATCTGCTTTTGGTCTCCTTGGTGGAGCAATGCTCTCGGGAGCTTTGAAGCATTTAAAATGCTTTCTCATATGCTTCCAGCAGAACTGCATCTAGCTCTGAGCTCATGCAGAGCCAGGGTGAACTGAGTGCTTTAATCCATAAAATTAACTCAATAAATATGGCAACTCTCACAGGGACCGCTGAGAAGTTTAAAGGTTCAAAATAAAGTCCAGAAACAGGTATAATCCTCTTCATTTAGCAGAACTATCTGAAACAGTAGGTTCCATCTCTGTTTCTAGGTTCACATAATTATGATTTACAGATCTCACCGCTTAAAAGATGTAGAGGAAATGAAGCAGCAGAAACAGTACATGGAAAGCCTTTGGTGTTGGGTAGTGGCAGGATAACACCTTACAGAAAGGCTGGCTGAAAAACAAAATAATGGAGGAATAAATATTTCTTTAGCTTTTAGATGAATTCTGTAGTACCCAGAAAGGTCAGTCTGACATCTTCCAAGGACCTAGTGCTTATTCAAAACAAGCAATTTCAAACCCAACCCAGATCTAAAACAGCCCTTTGAGCCATCATTTTTTATTATTCTAATTTTGTACAAAATCGTGTTTTCAAAAGCTAGAACTCCTAACCAAAGCTAGTTTATTTGACATTTTCTTGTTTGCAAAATTACCTATAAAAAGATTTTGTTTGTCATACTTTTTATTCACCTGTAGTGATCTGCTTAGTAGTAGTTGGGCAGTTTCTCTATTGTCTTCAGACTCCTTGTCTATTGCTTTGTGAATTCTAAGACAGTTTTTTTCAATGTTTTTGTGACTGGGCCAACATAGAGATTTATTATTTTATTTTTTTTTCTGATGTCCAATTAGGAAATTCCTAGAGCTTTGAAGATTTACCAGATGATCCTTCCCCACTGTGGCTCTTCACAAAGGAGCATGTTTGCTAGAGGCTCTATGTCCATGAACATCCTAGCAAACCATATTCCCCTCACATTTCTGTAAAGGAATAAGATGAAGAAGGAGTTGAATTTCACCAAAGCAGACAGAGTATTTTGGTATTTGGGAAAACATTTGCAAAAATCTGTTCGGAGTTGTCTGTAAACAGAGTCACTCTAAAAGTGTGTTTATTAAAGGGATATTGTTTCTGGCCACCAAAGCAGAATAAAAGTAACTCAAGGACCACATTCAGAGACATGGGCATCATCTAGTCCATGGCACGTTCCCCCTTCCTCCCAGGGGGAAAGGTGGTCCCTTTGCAGTGAGAGCTTTCTTTGAGCTCTGGAGAGAGCAAGAAGCTGTTTGAAGATAAAATGCAGAAGGTGAGCTTGAGAAACTCACTGCTGGGTGAGTTTCTCTACCCCCATAATCTGTCTCTGTTGTCAGTAGGAGCTGCTGTGAGGGAGAGCACAGGATTTTTGCCTCTTACTGTGATCAATTCACACTGCTGGGAGGCCCCAGGACAAGAGATGATGGGATGTTAGTGGGAGGTACCTGCATGGGCTTCTGACTACCACTTCACCAGCCTGCTGTCTACAGATGTGCCTAATCTCCATGTGAACCTGCTGATAACATTCACCTCTGTGGCCTCCAGCAGATATGATTGCCCAATATTTGCCATCAGTTATTCACTGGCCTCTGTCTCCTTTAAACCATCTCCCACATCAGTTAACCTCTCTCTGGTGCTTGCAGGGAACAACAGTTCCATGTTCACCTTAGAATCATAGAATCATAGAATGTTTAGGGCTGGAAGGGGCCTCCAAAGGTCATCTAGTCCAGCCCCCCCTGCAGTGAGCAGGGATACCCTCAACTAGACCAGGCTGCTCAGAGCCTTGGCCAACCTCACCTTGAATATCTCCAGGGATGGGGCCTCAACCACCTCCCTGGGGAGCCTATTCCACTGTTCTACTATCCTCAAGGTAAAGAACTTCTTCCTGATATCCAGTCTAAATCTGCTCTGATTTAAACCCATTACCCCTCGTCCTATCACTACAGGTCCTTGGAAACAGCCCCTCTCCAGCCTTTCTGTAGGCCCCTTCAGGTACTGGCAGGTGGCTATAAGATCACTCCAGAGCCTTCTCTTCTCCAGGCTGAACAACTCCAGCTCCTTCAGCCTGTCCTCATAGGAGAGGTGTTTCAGCCCCCTGATCATCTTTGTTGCCCTCCTCTGGACCCACTCCATCAGGTCCATGTGTTTTGTGTGTTGGGGGCTCCAAAACTGGATGCAGTACTCCAGGTGAGGTACCATGGGTATCTTAGCCATCACCTTCATGGTTTTGTGAACTTTGTACATATCCTCTCAGCCTTGTCTCCTCTAAACTAAGGAGTCTTTTTTGTCTCTCCACATAAAGTGGCAGCTTTACCCCACAGTCATTTTTGTTGCCTTTTTCTGCATCTTCTGACTCTGCTACATCCTTCTTGAGATACAGAGACCCAAACTGCACTCAGTACTAAATGTATGGGAAAAATAAGATTTTCAGCGAAAGAAAGAAAGGAAGAAAGAAAGGAAGAAAGAAAGGAAGAAAGAAAGGAAGAAAGAAAGAAAGAAAGAGAAAAAGAAAATTAGTAAAAGAATAGAAATGAATGCAGAACAAGTTAAATGTAAACCACATTGTGCATCACTAAATAAAGAGGGTTATGTTATACCATGAACACCACGCTAATCTCACAGTGTCCTGCAAGTAGCCTTAGTTCTTGGTAGGGATTTTGTTCTGCAGTCTGCCAGGTGCTCTGGTGCCTTCAGCACACACAGGCTGCTCTCTGTGACAGAGGCTGCTTAACAATATGAGTCTAAGTACAATACCTGAGCTCAAGTCACCCATCTCCAAAGTACAGATGCATGAGTAAACCTCATACACTCCCCAGGTAGGATGTATAGATGATAGGGTAAGCTTCTATTATCCATTTAAGGTGATAATTTTGATTTGTCTATTTTAGTACTTGCTGGTTTTACTTGGAACGTTGAAGTCTGCAACCTGTGAAGATTATAAATAATTAAAACTATGACTGTCTGAGGGGCAGAAAGGAAAAAAACAACAACAAAAAAAAACAAACAACCAACAAACCCATTTAAATCTCATTTTAGTTGGACAAATGATAGTCAGCACTAGGAATATGTTTTGCCAATGCAAACACACAGCAGGAAACTTTCCCTGCCTAAAGAACTTGCAACCAAAATGGGCAAAGAAGGAAGAGGGGGAATAGGACCCACAAGGTAAAGGGTGATGACACATGGGGGACCAGAGAGATGTGAAACCTGCCTCTTTTCTTTCCAGGTTTATAATCCTGAGAAGAAAGATATTTCACAGAAGGAAAGTAGCTTCAAACACTCTTTCCTTTTTCCTCCCTGCCTCTCTTCCCCCACTTTCCAATCTCCTTGTTAAAGCATCTCACATCTCTTCAGAAATGTTCATTTGCTTTCAGAAGTGAGTATCCCACAGTTATTCATACTTTGCAGAAACACCCAGCAAACTGGGTGACTCAGGGTGGAACCATAGCTCAGACTGCTAACACTCTTCATCCAAAAAAGTTGGATGTTGGGTTGTGAGGACTGGTTCCTGGCTCCCAGGGCTCAGTCAATGTTCCAGCATGAGACAGCATGGTGATGCATCAGCGAAGCAGCTCTTGGCTGCAGCAGCTGCCCTTCTGCTCTAGCCTGAAAACAAGGGTCACCTTTGAAACCACTCAGTGCTTCCCAGGAGACACAGCATGGCAAACAGCACATGGGACCACAGTGGCTGTGGTCACAGGGATAACTGCACCATCAGTGTCTCTGGGTTTGCTGCAGGCTTGTACTAGTGTCAGTAGAGCAGGCTTTTAGCTCTTTACAGACCCTTAGATCTTTCTCTTTCTCCTTAGTTTTACTTCTCTTTTTGGTCCCCTTCCACAGGTATATGGTTGTACTTCTACAGTGATCAACTGTGCATGTACACAAAAATGGCCAACCTTTGCAGTGTACCAACACATAAGGGAGTAGCTCATATACTTAGTGCAATATTGCTTGAATAGCAGCATAAGCACCTGAAATGTTTTTTAGGGGCTCTGCTGTTATCCTGGCAATTGCCTCAGCTCCCACTTCCCTGTTCACATCCTCCCAGGCCACCTGCAGCAGCTGGGCTGAAGCCCAACATGCACTGCAGAAGCCCAACATGCACTGCAGAAGCCCAACATGCACTGCAGAAGCCCAACATGCACTGCAGATGCCCAACATGTACTGTAGAAGCCCAACATGGACCACAGAAGCTCAAAGCTCAGTTATTTTGCCTTGTCACCTTAACATTCACAGAGGGAAGGTGCTTCCTGCAAAGTGCCCTACTTGAGCCCCAACAGGTGGGAGGGAGCCCGTAGCTTTTTTCCATGAAGTTCAGGACAGTTATATCAATCCCTGTACAGTCACACTGTCTGACAGCCTTGCTTGCCAAACTGTGAGTGAGCGAGCAGCACGAAGCATACCAAAACCTAATGATGGACTACCAACATCCACGCCAAAGACAAGGCCATTTAGAGCAGAGAGACAAGCTGAGTTAGCATAAAAGAGGAGGCATCAATCACTATTCCCCCAAGACAATGGCGATAATTTAATGGCTGTTTTTTAAGAAGAACTGAGACTATACAAAGTTTGAGGAGAAAGGTCTGGTAGGCTTCACCTGCAGCTGAGAGCTATTTGTTCCCATTGTGCCAACCAAAGTGAGTTTTGAAATGGCAATTTCTGCAGCTGGCATCATATGCATCAAGTTATGCTCGCGACTAAGGGTTTACTTTAAATTGCTAGTTTTTCTGGCTCAGTCTGTTATTAGTCAAGCTTGAGTGACTTTGCTAATGAATTAACCTTCTGTTGAATTTTAAGTTAAACTACTGAGCAGAGTTCTGGAGCACAATTTTCCTTCTCTTAAAATAATTCAGCTCTTTGAAATTATTTCACTTTACTCCACTAATTCTATTACACTCTCTATTGGGTTCAAAGAAATAAAAATCAAACTTAGGACAAGAATTTGAAAACCTATTATATTCAGCTGACTAATATCCACATTCTATAGCCCTGTATTTGATACTATTTGGTTTTTCAGACAGATGAACCAGCGCAGACATCCTTACATGTGGTGTAAGGTGGCTCTACATAATCAAACCAAGAGTATTCAGAGAGATGAAGTCATCAAAGTAGGTTCACTCTGAAAGGCTTTTGCAGTCTTCAAGGAAAATGTAGTAAAGGACACTAAAATGCTTTGAAACTAGCTGAGAAATCAGCAATGCTCAGGGTCCTGCAGTGAGAGCTGTCTGGACTAACCAGTTTCAGAACTGAATTTGGTTAATCCAACAGTTTTTAATTTTCTTCCTTACTCTTCTTCTGAGGGCTGCACTTCGTATTTTGAACAGTCTTTCCATTTTCTCCAACAGCTATGGCCTGTGCTTTGGTAAACCTTGTTAGTGATAGCTGCTGAAATGCACGTCAAGAAGACAACAAGCCTCTTTGACCATACTGAATGATTTCTAAAGGAATTGTTGGATTTCACAGGTGCTTTCATTTTTTTCCAGGTTTTAACTTCCATTTCTACCCTGCATAGCCAAACTCCTCAACATGAGCTTCATGAGCATGATGGGCCAGAGAGCAAGTTCTGACTGATGTGGCTGTGGGCATCCTGCAGAGCTAAGGAGTGGGACTCATGAGGCACTGCCTTCTGCTGCCCATATATATGGTACATTGAATTCAGTCCATCTACACACCACAGCTGTCCCAAACAAAGGGTGGCAACAAGAAGACAATTTCATGCAACATTAAAATGCGAAAGGGGCAACTTGGTGTTGAGCATCTTGCTCATGCTGCAGGTGGGACAGCACTGGTTCAGCAGTGGTACATATACACTTGAAAAGATCCAGTTTTACCTCCACTTATTTCTTCTGCCTTGTTAGTATGAAGAGGATGCAATTTTCATTTTGCATCTGGATTTCAGGCACCAGTCAAAATGTGGCTTAAGCATTGCCTTGGCACCAGAGCCTGAAAGCTGTTCTAGCACTGAGCCCCTATTCAGTTTAAAAGTTGGATTGTATCTGCACTGAGAAGACTCCAGGAGAGACAGAAACACCCATATCTGTGAGTAAGTTTATCCAAGTGATGTTGAATGTCATCCAGATCATTCTAAATCCTTCACTCTGCTTCATTGCTGAGCTCACTGCGATTTCCAGTGAAACATCCTTCAGTGAAGCCATTACTATCTCACTGGAAAGAGCTGTTTTATTAAACTTTCTCAGGGGCTTCTCATGTGCTTTAGGGTTTCTTGCATTAATACATCACCTGAATACTTCAGCCTTCCGTATCTTCTGTCAAGTCATCTCACCTCCAGGCTCCTAAGTGGATAGGAGCATGCATGAAAATAAAAATGTTCTAAACCAGCTCATTCATTTAAGCAAGCCAAGACTGATCCTACACAGTGTGCTCAACTCCTGTGAGGTGGACATTGCCCACAGTCAGCTCACTTCTTTTCTACAGTGGAGAGCAAGAAGAGCTGTTGGAAGCCACATTGAAAGTACTGATCCCTTCCTGTTTTTCAGATAAGATAATTCAAGAACTTGCAGTACCAGAAGTTCTTTCAGCCACATTTAGTGTGGACAGTAACTATGCATTCTGCCTTATGGTTCTCAGATATGATTTTGAGATGTTATATATTGAATATTTGGTCTTCAGAACCACATACATCTTGGCTCCCTTATAACTATATATCCTATAAATTCCCCTAGGTTAGTAAAGAAGCCACTGTCAGGTCAAGAAATTGAGCTAATAACTACCTGTCATTCTTCCATTGTTTCTTAGCTAATGAACTTCTATCAGGGATGTTAGGAGCAGCTTGGGACTTCTGATTGTGCTGGAAATGTAAATTATCCCAATCTGTTTTGTATAGAGGACTTTGGACAAGTGTGTTATGTAAGCTTGATAAAATCAAAGCTCAAGTGTGACTGTCATAACCATCAAAATGAACAATCCTTGAGATAACTCATGGCTAGTCTGTGATGCCTTGGAAGACACAGACCAGGTCTCTGTTTTGTAGCAAGGACCAAGTAATATGTTCGGGTCATATTGGTGGTGTATTTATGCAACTGCTTAGCAATTGAGCTGCCACAAGTTGAATCAGTAGCATTTCCCCAGGGAACCAGGAGGAGTTGAAAAATGCCACAACTTTCTGTTCCTGCACAAACTGTCACAGTGCCCACACCGTTGTGTGGTTCTATGGCTGCCTCCTTTTATCACATTTCCCCAAAGACAGAATTCCTGTCATGAAAACAAAAGCCTATGTGAGCCTAATAATCCAAGGACATCAGTTCAGATTTACTCACACGTTTATACAAGTGAAAATCAGAAGCAATTCCACTCAAGTTCCTGGGCTTGATTCCCCAGAACTTGGACTGGGAAGGCTTGTTTGCACATGTTCAATAACTACCCTGACCAGAGGGGTTAGCACACTGCTGTTTGAGGCAACATAAGTATCTAGAAGGACAGCTTATACATGGAGATGAAACTTCACCCTGACTAGAGTAATGCTGGTAGGAATGAAAACAGGGTTGGTTCTACCCTTTCAGGGCAGAGTGAAGGTAAAGGGCAACATCTTCACTGGTGCAACTGGAATATAAGAGATCCCCAGCTGTTTACTCCAGCTCTTCTGAGGTGCCATGAAAATTTATGGCTGAAAGCATGTAGTCACGAAATACTTTATAAAATGTTATTACATTTGTGCTGTATATCTTCCAAATAAGTAGATATTATATCAGCTGGCCCTCCATGATGTTGCCACACTTACTCTGAAACATCATCTCTAAGATTACGATGTAAAAGTAGGTGGAATACAAAGTGCCCTTATTTTTATTAGAGTTTTAACTAAGCTTTCAAAGAAAAATAGGTAAAATCATGAGCAGATGGTGTGGAATCACGCATCATGTGCAAATATCTAAGCTTTGGGCGAAGAAATAATGTACATTTGAGCAAACACATGGAAATATTTCACTTAAACAACTGCATAGCAAATCATTTTAGCTTTTCCTAAGGAAGTTTATCAGATTTGGCCATCAATCATCTAAGTTGATCAAAGATACAGTGTCTTTGCTATAAATGTTCATGCTTGTCATCATTAACATCATTTAGATTTTAGACTTTTTCTAATTAAGAAAGGTTCCCACCAGCAACAGCAAAAATGCCCACCACCTCTTTCATTATCTTAGCTTTTCTTCCCTTTAATTACTATTGAGTTCCTGGCTGATTAAATTAGGTTTTTTAGCTCTTTTCTGAAATCTTAGAGAAATTATCTAAAAATCATGAAATCAATTCCCTTACGCTGTTTTAATCTTTTATGTTTTGGGCTCGAAGAGGGACGGGCGGACAAGTGCAGCCCCTCGGAAAAGTGTGCAGCACTAGACTGCTTGCCAGCCTTCTATTGCCTTTGTGGACCATCTGGGTCAATTTCCTTCCAACTAAATGAAATGCAAATAAAAATTCCAGCAGTTTTTCAGCTGCAGGCTGCCCAGCTGATTAGCATGACAGAGGCCGGGAGATGAGGCCTGACCCTGTGCACTTCCCCTCATCTCATTAAGTTGTAACTCTACCGTGGCTGCATTCATGGTGTTTATTGACGCTGAAAGGCGTCTTTATCCAAAACTAGCTAAATTCACATTCAGAGTTTTTCCATGAAGGCTTGCCTGCTACAGCATCCACATGAAAGTGAACCTATTGTAGCTCGGTGATGTGTCCTGCTGATTCCTTAACAATCTGAGCTTTCTCCAAAAATGTTAGATTCGCAAGTTTAAGTTCCATTAATAAAACTAAGACCCAAATGTTTTAACAAATGCATATTTTTAAAATATTAAGAGTATAAACAAGTTTATTTCTGATTATGACAGTGTGTATGTTAAACGCAGACATGAGGAAACAAGCCAGCCAAAGTACAGTAGCAAGCGAGTGCTTGTCTCATGTAGGAGTGCAGACAATGTGCTATTAAACTTATTCTCACATCCATCATCAAGAAGAAGGATATAAGATACAAGAAGGCAACATCTTCAGCAATTTATAGTCCTCTGAGAGTCACAGCTGGACAACAGAGAGAAATACACCTTCCAGCTATCTGGTATTTTGTGTCTTATAACAAGTCTACATTAAAGAAAGTGAACAGAACTGAACTCTGGTGGGAATTAGTAAAATAATAATTATGATCTTTTCACCTTTTCCTTGGGCTCTATTGCTATCATTCTAACTGGATGACAGCAGCTGCACTGCTCAGATAGTCTGCTAAAGCTCTAGGGTGGACAGGTCTGTTGAGCAGTGCATATTCTCTGCTGAAATGTTTGAGGACCAGGTGGGAAGTAAGGTAGACAGACTTGTCAAGGGTTAGGGCTGGGCCAGCCTCTAGACAAATTACAGATGCTCTCTATTAACCTATCTCCCTTTCCAGAAGGTGAAGAAAAGGGAATAAGGGAGAGAGACTGGTGGACCAGAAAAGAAAACTAAACCAGCTTTAATGAAAATAATAAAAATAAAATGAGATACATGCCAGTATATACAAAATATTTGATCCAAATCCCCTGATCGTAATTACATCACCATCACCACTGATGCTGTGGGGCAGACAATGGAGAAGTCTCAGACTGAACTCAGTAGCAGATAGGAACTGGATTCAGGAACTGGATTCTGGAACTAGATTCAGGAACACACAGATCAGTATCTAAGGCAGAATAGTAGAGTCCTTCTCAGACACCAGCCACTGAAGAATCACAGAATCACAGAATGATTAAGATTGGAAACGACCTCCAAGGTCAAGTCCAACCATCTACCTAATGTTATCATAACCACTAAACCATGCCCTGAAGTGCTACTTCTAGACATTTTTTAAACACCTTAAGGATGGTAATTCCACCACCTCCCTGTGCAGCCTATTCTAGTGCCTAATGACTCTTTCAATACAGATTTTTTTTTTCTAATTTTTTTTTTTTTACTAATCTAAACCTCCCTTGGCACAACTTAAGCCTGTTACATCTCATCCTATTGCTAGATACATGGGAGACCAACGCTAACATCTCTACAACCTCCTTTCAGGTAGTTGTAGAGAGAAATAAGGTCTCCCCTCAGCCTCCTCTTCTCCAGACTAAACAACCCCAATTCCCTCAACTGCTCCTTTCAAGACATGCTTTCCAGACCTCAGAAGAGAGCTTGACCCTTGTGATCCCACAGTTTTATAATGAATATGATGTATATGGAATGGAATACCTCATTGGTCATTTTAAGGTCACCTCTCCCATCTTCTCGTCCCTGCAGGTGCAGCCTTTTACTATCTGCACCCCCAATGTGGCACACAAGGAGATTGTAGCAAGGTTGGTCTTGGTCTCTCCTCACAATTTACTAATGATAGAACGAGAGTAAATGGCCTCTAGTTGCATCAGGGGAGGTTTTGATTAGATATTAGGAAGAAATTCTTTACTGAGAGAGTGGTTAGGCAGTGGTACAGACTGCCAAGGGAGGTGGTGGAGTTGCCATCCGTGGAAGTGTTTAAAAAAATGAGTAGACATAGCACTTGAGGCCTAGTGGTTAGAGAGATGTTAGGATGAAGGTTGGACTTGATGATCCTAGACGTCCTTTCCAAGCATAATGAATCTATGATTCTATAATTCTAATATTTAGCAGTCACCTTGGTCTTCACAGAAGCAAGTGTTAGCAAGAGCTTTTCTGCACACCAATCCTTGGTATTAACTCTAAACTTTGTGACTTCTAGAAACAGACGATGTCTGCAGAAGCAGGCCATTATCTTCAGAAAGTGCAGTTAGCCAGAAGAGACTGAGCTGAAAAGTAAATCATTGAACAGAATTAGCTCTGTTCTAGCTCAAACCAGAATGGGACTGTTTCCAGGAGACATGGAAAGGAATAGCAGCTACTACAGCTTTTGGAAAGAAATAGCCAAATGCTCATGCTTTCCCATCTCTGTCTACAGAGCATGTACAGTAAAGGCTAACTGCTCTATTTTAGGGCTCCCTGACTGCAAACATCAGTTATGGAGGGTCTGACACTCACACTGATGCACTCCTCCAGTCAAAGCCTCATTTTTAATTATTTCTGCTCATGGTAGCTGGACTGGAAAAAAGAAGACAAGGGAATTTTTACTGGAAGCCTGCCAAGAGTCTCACAAGATGTTTGATGATTTCGTTGGGAAGGAGAAGATGTGGGGGTTTTTTTGTTGTTGTATAAAACAGCTTTTTTCACTTATAGGCAGATACATGTGAGCAAACGTAGGGTAGTCTGTCAGACATTGATTATTTGGATGACATCACAGGAAGAGGTCACTGAGCTGTGAACGTTTAATCAAAGTCATTAATACCTGTGCAAGACTAAAAGGTGAAGTCACTACAAGCATGAATTTATTTCACAGACCATGAGGAACAAAAAAGGAAAAATATTACATAATTTCTAACTCCATTAGGTCACAGAGCAGAGAATATTGAAGGTGTTCCCTGTTTGGTTATCCCATTAAGAATAAATTAAACAGTAATTTACCCATGGCTTCTCCCTAGATTTTCCATCTCATCAGTTAATTAATTCACTTTGTTTCATATAGACAGATTTGGACAAATGTTACCTTGATCTGAGAACTGATATGCAATGTTTGGGCAGGAAAATTATTATTTTTTTGGTCGTGGCACATTAATTTTTTCCCAATGACCACAAACTATTATGAAAAATAAAATCACATTTTGGATCTTTTCTCATAATCCCGTTAAAAATGTTCTGGTATTTTCTATAGGTTATTGATTATAGTCTTTGCTATTTTGGCTTAGTTAATAGTTGCCACAGCTGCACATGATGTGGTAAATGTTGACTGACCAAACATCTTTGCTCTTGACTTTCCCATTTTTTCAGGTATTTACAGGATAGCTGAAAACCACCCAAAAATATTGTCACTCCCAGATGTGTTGTTGAAGCAGTTTCTTTTTTCAGGGGCATGTAAAGGCTTCTACCTGAAAGTCAAGAAGGTGAACATACAACATAGCAGTGGGAGGATGATGCATTTTGACCACTTGTGTTTGTTTCAGCTTTGCAGGCTATAGGAGACATGTTACTTCAATCATCAGTGATAGAACATGGCTAAGGCTTTCCTGAAACCAGAGTTTAAACCAGGTTAGTCAAATTGATGATGTTTTGTCAGGTACGTTTCATGAAATGTTGCTTTTCAGAAGTAAAAAAAATCTAGAAAAGAGACAGAGAACTAAATTTTTACCTTCACTGATGTGAACTTTATCTTCTTCTGCATTTTCATTTGAACTGATTTTTTTTTAGCATTTACAATATTATTAGGGTAGAATAATAAAGTCAGGAGAAACCACTGCAGCTTCTTCTAACTGAAAATTTTCCAGGCTTTGATTTTAACAAAGCTGTCTTTGTGATAAAAAACTGTCATTAGGAGTTTTCATCCAGGGTTGGGATGGTGAGCATTGTTTCATCCACAGCTGGGAATTGTTTCACTTGGGAATGTGAAAGCAGTGATAGCCATGCTTTTTTTATTCTAAAAAGTCAGTTTATTTCTTTATGAAACTAGAATTAAATATATATATATATTATATATATATTATATATACATTTTTAGCACATCAGGAAATAGAAAACATTGAATGTATTGGTTCTGACTGAGCTGGAGTTAATTTTCCTCATAGCATCCCTCCCAGTGCTGTGTTTTGTATTAAGAGCTGGAAAGGTGTTGATAACTACCCTGTGCTGTGGCTGCTGCTGGGCAGGGCTCTCACAGCACCAAGGCTGGTTTTCAGCATTCCTCATGAAGTGGGTTGGTGTGGCCAAGATCTTGGGAAAGGCCACAACCTGCACAGCTGACCCAAACTGACCAAGGGGATATTCCATACTATATTATGTCAGTTGAACTATAAAAACTAGGAAAAGGAGGAGATGGAGGGGCATTGGCTTGTCCTCCGAAGCAACTGCCTTCCAACCTCCTTCTGGAGCCCTGCTTCCCAAAAAAGGCCAGACAGCACCTGCTGATGGGAAGTAGAGATTAAATCTTTCTTTTCTTTTGCTTCCACGCACAGTATTGCTTTGCTTCTTCATTAAACTGCTTTTGTCTTAGCCCACAAGTTGAATCTTATTTTCTTCTCCCTGGTCTAGTTGAGAGGAGGAGGGGGGAAGTGATATAGTGTCTCAGTGGGAACCTGGCATCCAGCAAAGGTCAAACCACCACAGCCCCCTTTGGCACCCTATGTGGGGCTCAGCAACAGCAGTTGCACTAAATTGTGCTATAGCTTAGTAGTTATTAAGTGGCAAGCTCCTGTGCATGTCACGGGGTTTGGTGGCTACACTGCATATGTTGCTTATGCTGATATTTTGCTAAACTTAGGAACATGTTAATACAAACAATAGCTTTGTGCTTTGCCCTGACATTGATCATCCTGCTGTCCTAGGGAAGTTGCTTTGTAGGAAGGATGAAGGAACTTGGGAACACACTGACCCACATCGTGGCTGTGTGCTCAGTGCTGGCTTTTTTTGGCCCAACAGCTGGGCTACCTTGCTCAAGACTGGAGTTGAGAGGGAAACTGGAAAAGAAACAGCAATTTGCAGTCTCCGGAGACTCCTTTCTAGCATGAAGGCAAGGTATCCATACAAGGAAGACCTTATGAGTTCTAGACTCCCAGGAAAGTGGACTACTGCAGATGAAGGTATCCAGTACCTGAGAGAATTAGCAGTGCTGGAAGTAATCTACAGTGATCTAGATGACGACAGGGACTCCAAAGATCCAGGAGGATGTCCCATGTATGTGGGCCATGTGGAGAAAGTGATCAGAGGTGCCCCAACATCATATTCTGTGAGCTTGGCAGTGATGTACTACCTGGAAAAGGACATATGAAAGGTCTCTGCTGTGGACACACCAAATGTGGAGACAGTGTCTTCTTGGCTCCAAAACTTTGAAGAAAGTGTTGGTACATCTCCATCCCTACACCCAGCACATTAGATATCGGGGCACATCAAGAACTCAATCCTTTCCTCCCCCAGTCAGAGGGAAATGGAGTCCCAGGAACATACCATGTGGCACACTGGTTCTTCCTGTGTGACCAGGGGGACGACATGAGGAAATGGGATGGTTAACCCACCTTTAAGTTGGAAGCCCATGTAGTTGAACTGAGAAGGAAGACACCTGTCAAGAAGAAGCCTCCCAGGAAACCTATCAGTGTAGATACTACAGAAACTCAAAAAGGTAATAAGCAATCTCACAGATATGGGAAGAGTAAGATGACCTCCCTTGATCCTGAAGAGGAGGCTTTTGGTCTGGTACAGCAGGGACAGAGAGTGAATATTCTGACCAAGAACATAAATAGAGGGGCCCTGCCTCTGGCCAGGAAGAGGAAATGGGCAACCATATACAACGGTGTTGGACTGTGTGGATTCAATGGCCTGTCACATCAAACCCACAGAGGTGCAAAGCTTTGGTAGACACTGGTGCACAGTGTACACAGTTACTGACAGACTATAGAGGCAAAAAAGCTATCTGGATCTCTGGGGTGATGGGGGATGCCAAGAATTATCTGTACTGGAAGCTGAGATGAGTTTAGCCAGGGACAAGTGGGAGAGACAAGACATCATCAGTAAAACACACACACCTTTTAATAACCCCATATGTGCAGTGCACTGCAAAGAAAGAAAGGTGAAGAAAAAAAATAAACTCATTCAGAGGCAGAATGATGGTTGAAGATGGACTTGTCCTGTAGATGAGAAGCAGAGCAGCTACAAGCACAGGCCTTGAGTCCAAGGTAACAAAAATAAGGGACCATATGAAAAGAAGTGGAGAGGGAAAAGTCTTGGAGATACAGAACTGGGGGAACAGCCCCATGTGGTGAGTCTGTAAAGGGGCATAAGATCTTCATTTGGGCTACTTTTTGCCAGATCAGCATAACAAATGGGTCAGGATGACCTGACAGCAGCAGTAAAAAATAAGTCAGCTTCATCATTTGCCAGGTTTGGTAGGCTTGATCATAGAATCATACATTCATAGAATCATTATGCTTGGAAAGGACATCTAGGATCATCAAGTCCAACCTTCATCCTAACATCTCTCTTATCTACTAGACCACAGCCTCAAGTGCTACGTCTACTCATTTTTTTAAACACTTCCACGGATGGCAACTCCACCACCTCCCTGGGCAGTCTGTTCCACTGCCTAACCACTCTCTCAGTAAAGGATTTCTTCTTAATATCTGATCTAAACCTCCCTTGACACAACTAGAGGACATTTCTTCTCATTCTGTCATTAGTAATTTGGGAGAAGAGACCAACACCAGCCTCGCTATAACCTCCTTGTAGGTAGTTATAGAGAGCAGTAAGGTCTCTGCTCAGTCTCCTCTAGACTATACAACTGCAGTTCCCTTGGCCTCTCTCCATAATCCGTGCTTTCCAGACCTCTCACTAGCTTTGTTGCCCTTCTCTGGACCCGCTCCAGCCCCTCAATGCCCTTGCTGTACTGTGGTGCCCAAAACTGGACACAGTCCTTGAGGTGTAGTCTTACGAGTGCTGAGTACTGGGGCACAATCACCTCCCTGCTCCTGCTGGTCACACAGTTTCTGATACAGGCCAGGATGTCGTTGGCCTTCTTGGTCACCTGGGCACACTGCTGACTCATGTTCAGCAGTCTGTCAACCAACACCCTCAGGTCCTTTTCCTCCAGGCAGCTTTACAGCCACTCATCCCCCAGCCTGTAGCATTGCCTGTGCATGATCCAGAACACGACCTTGTTAAACCTCATCCCACTGACCTCAGCCCATAGCTCCAGCCTGTCTAAATCCCTCTGCAGAACCTTCCAGCCCTCCAGCAGATCAACACTCCCACTTAATTTCGTGTCATCTGCAAATTTACCAAGGGTGCATTCAATCCCCTCATCCAGGTCACTGATGAAGATATTAAACAAGATTCGTCCCAAAACTGAGCCCCAAGTGACACCACTTGTGTCTGGTCGTCAACTGGATTTAATTCCATTCACCACCACTCTCTGGGCTCAACCAGACAACCAGTTTCTAACCCGGTGAAGAGTCCACCTGTCCAAGACATGAGTCAACAGCTTCTCCAACAGAATGTTGTGGGAAATGGTGGCAGATGCCATACTGAAGTCCAGGTAGACAACATCCACCTCTTCCCTCATCCACTAGGTGGGTTAACTGATCATAGAAGATCAGATTGGTTAAAAAGGACTTGCCCTTCATGAACCCATGTTGGCTGGGCCTGATCCCCCTGTTGTCCTGCACTTGCTGTGTGATCACCCCCAAGATGAACTAATCTTCCCTGGTACCAAGGTCAGGCTGACAGGTCTGTAGTTCCCCAGATCCTCCTTCCTTCTTGTAGATGGGTGTCATGTTGGCAAGTCTCCAGTCATCCAGGACCCCCTCAGTTTACCAGGAATGATGATAAATGATGGAGAGAGGCTTGGCAAATTCCTTCTCCAGCTCCCTCAGCACTCTTGGGTGGATCCCATCTGGCCCCATAGACTTATGGGTGTCCAATTGGCTTAGCTGGTCATTCACAACTATTTCCTGGATTGTGAGGGGATTCTTCTCATCTCCATCTGTATCTTCCAGCTCAGGGGACTGAATACCATGAGGATAACTGGTCTGACTAAGGCAAAGAAAACATTAAGTACCTCAGCCTTTTCCTTATTCTTGGTAATGATGTTCCCCTTCGTATCCAAGAAAACATGGAGATTCTCCCTGGTTCTTTTTTTGTCTCCCTGGTTCTTTTATTCTCTCTTGCAGCAGTGGCCAGGCTGAGTTCTAGCTGAGCTTTTGACCCTCTATGTTCTTTCTACATGATTTAACTAAATCCCTATACTCTTCTTGAATAGACTGCCCCTTCTTCCAAAGGTGGTAGATTCTTCTCTTTTTCCTAAGTCCCAGCAATAGCTTCCTGTTCAGCCAGGCCAGTCATTTTCCCTGACAGTTTTTCTTAAGACACATGGGTTCAGTCTGTTCCTGAGCCTCTAAGAGCCAGCAGTGATGTCTAACCTCATTCTGAACCCGAAGAGCATGCTGAACTAGCAAAGACATTGTCTTGTTAGGAAACCTAAACTAACCCCCCAGAATACAAAAAATGGGGTTTTCAGGTGTATACTTCACTGCAGTGGTGCTGATCACAAGGAAACACACAACAGCTTACTTTAGTGCCTCTTATACTATAAGGAAAAGGAAAGGAAAAATACAAATCCAGACTTCAAGTCCAGGAAAAAATGCCCAGCTTGATGGGTACTGCAGGACTATACAGAGGAGAAATAAAGGCAGGAGGAGAAACCCACAGCAGAATGGAGTGCAGGCAACAGCCAACAGTAGTTGCTCTGAGGTCCCATGGCCTTGCAAAGCTGCTGTTGTAAATTCCTCACAGACATTTCTTACATCTTGGTCTTGAATCAGGAGGTCTAATGACCTCGTGCTTGCGGACTGGTTTTATTTCCTGCTGTGTTTTTGAGGTCCAGATCAATGCAAACATGTTTGTTTGAATCAGACCAAACATACCCTGCCTGGGACTGGTTCCAGGTTTCTTATTCCTCTGCTTTCAGTTTTGACAGCCGCAGGGCAATGTTTGCAATGAATTGCAACTTAGCAATTCATGGGTCTGAAGTGTGCTTCTTTTTCCCTTGCTTTGCACTGAGAGTGCTCTGCAGTACGTACATGAGAGTACAGGGTATCAAGCCACGCTCAGAGTTCATGGCAACTTTACCCTTCAGCATGTGCATTATACACAGTGAAGGAGCAGAAATTCCTTTCTGTGGTAGAATGTTAAGTCCCTTCTGCCCTTGTCTCACCCCTTCTGACCATCCTTCTCATATCTCCTTACCATCCAAATTCATATTTTGGCCATTTTTTTTCTGCCATTTTGTCTCTTTTCAGACATTGTCATAGGCCAATGATCATGTTTCTGTCACAGGCTCCTTTCCAGCCTTGATAGCAAAGTCCTGGACTCTCCAATCCAGACTGTGTAGCTACCCAGAATATCACATGTTCCAGCTCACAGTACTCGTATCTCCATCATACATCCAGTCCTGTCTCTGAAGCATCACTAGCTCAGTGTACTCCTCCCAGTCATCCCCTCCCACCCAGCTCTTACCCAATCCGTTCTCCAGCTGGTCCTCCTTGGATGCAGTATAGTGAATCCAAAAATGTTACTGTGTCTCTTTAAACTTCTATGACAGGATGGCCCTGTCTGGACGTGAGATGGAGTTAAGTTCAATGAATAAGAGTTGTTCAACTCTGCAAAGTCTGCTGAGCATGACCAAAATGTGTTCCTTAAGAGCCTGAGGCAAAACTATGTGATAGTTAATGGAAAAAGCAAAGGCATAGTAACATCTTTTTCTTCCTCTGGGGAAAATTCCCAGTCCTTTCTCCAAAGCACACAATACAGCTTCACAGTGAATAAAAATGTTGCCTCAAACATGAGCAGAAAAATGTGTTTTTCTCAGAAATATCCAACTTGTTATTATTTTACCATGTCACATATGTCAAATAATTTTGGGTAGCCAGGCTTCAGGGTTAAAGGACAACATATTGACAAGAGGTGGGACCGAGGGTTCTATCAAAGGGAGTTGCCAAGAAATCTGTGATTTTCTGAGTGAACTTTCCTGCTAGCATGCAGAACAGACTGCATGCAGGACAGAATACTGCTTTAAAATTGTTGGGTGTGTGATATGTTCCACCAATATGCTTTTTCCCCTTAAAGATCCAAATTCTGAATCTTTGCATACCTTTCACAGGACTACACTGCTTTAGGTAGCTGGGTAGGACTAGGCAGGAGGGTCACATACTTCTGTATAGGGGTCTTGCCCTGAGATCAGTGTAAGTGGAGATGTTACAGTCTGTGGACTCTGGAAAGCTCATTTGGACTCTCATTCCTAAATTCAACACTTACATTTGATCATCCTGGGCCATTGTTCATTGCTTCATTGCTCCTCATCTTCACTTTTCTTCTGGTGAAGATTTCCTTTCTTCAACTGAGCTATATGCTGTTTCCAGACTAGGCCTGGACCCCAAAGATACATACACTTACAGAATTAAGGAAGTTAGGGATTTTTAAAATGACAAATATTCTAGGGATACTCTAGGTCATCTAACTAGTCCATTACAGGGGACAAATTTAGTCAAATAAGAGAAACTGAATCATTCACTTGACTAAAGTATGAGTCCTTCTTAAAAGCACTCTGACTTTATGGAGGGCAAAAGGAACTGAAAGGTCATTTAAAGGCTCTCTGTTTTCAGTATTCCTTCTGAGAAATGATGATGAACTGGAAATTCTGGATTTTAAATAAATAAGTAAGTAAATAAATAAATAAAATCAAATAAGGATTTTTCTCTCATCCTTCAAACTTGGCTAGTTTTTTTGGTTGTTTGTTTCACTGATCCACACATTCAACCACAATCAAAGTGGTATGTGGCCTATCTGTTGGATTGTGCAGTGTACACAAATTGTCACATGTATCAAAATGAACAACAACAACATAAGTTTATATGAAAATTAATCATTCTAAGATCATTATAGTTCTCATCTTATGATCATAATATCGCATGACCTATTTATTTTTATCGTTTTTATATAGGATACATGTTAATAATTCAGGATCATCAATTTAGTAATTGATAATGCAATGACCAATACCTGTTCTTAAGTTCATGTGGAAGTTGCCACATACTCACATGTGGAAAGCCAGGTACATGCAGAAGAGTTTGCAGCCTTTGGTAATGCAACTGCAGCATGGTTACAGTCATTGCACAGAGTTGGAGTGTGACTGACATACGTGGCAGAGTTTCAGGATGGGGTCCTAGGGAAATAAGTTTGCCCTGCCAAGCATTAATTGTCAGCTGGAGATACCTACCTCCTTCCAAGAGCTACAGCAGGAGCCCAGCCGACCCACTTCCTCTTGAGTCCAACATTTTGGGCAGCCAAGGGTGAGTGTGATGACTCCCATCCTTACATAGTTGATGACTGTGCCAGGTGTTTGTGGAGGTCTGTGAAGGTCGTTTAATACCTACTATGTTTAGATAACTTCCCAGTAGAAACACCCCTGTACTTACAGGGAATGTTTGGGGCCACCTTCAGAGGGTATCTAATGCTGGTTCCCACTTGTCAATGAGGGGCAGCTAGCCTTCCCTTCTCTCCCATTTCTCTTTTCCAGCCTCTGTGTGTTAGAAACTATATGTTTGGTGCTATATTCCACCAACAGCCTTCATGTAGAAGATGCTACATGTTCACATGTGTTGTGTGTGCTTTGGTGCCTTAAACTCACTGAGGTGCTTTCATGATGTCAGGGCTCCTTACCTACAGTGTTGCTCTGTGCCATCCATGGCCACCATCTGAGAATGGAATGGACATTAGCAAAGGACTGTTACTTTGATATTACCATAAACTTCTTCAGCACCTTTTCCCCTCCTGCTTTTCCTGTTTTGCACCACCCACACCACCTCCTCATGTCAGCCAGACCCATTTCTGGCCCTGATTGCTTTTTCAGAACTTCAGGTCACCGAGACGGGTGCCCTGTGACTGGAAATGGTCATTCTCCTCTCACTCAGGCTTGAAGGCCCATATTTTCAACACGGAATATTCACTCAAAGGACCAATGTGAACATGAAGTCATGCTCAGTTATTCTCACATTTTTTACCATCCAGGTTTAGTATCTGTTTCTTTCCAAAGTCCAGGAGCAAGGTCCTAAATGTCCCACCATGCCTATGTGTCTAAGAAAAAGGCTCAAAATATGTCAGAGTGTTTCTCTCCCATGTTGATCAACTTTCTTTGTCCATGGCTCCACTATGGTCACCCACAGAGCAAAGGCATCAGTTGTCTTTATCTATCAAATTACATCAGCGAAGGTGCTCTTTTTGTGTTCAGTTGCCAGACAGACCTTCCCAATGCCTTATCACAGTCAGATGATACTTCCTTTCCAGTCTCCATGAGCTTTGTCCATCAAAGGAGCAGCCAGTGTTGTTTTATGGTGTGTTATAAAACTACCAGGCTACCCTGAGTGTGCTCAGCCTAGCTGCCTCATTTATCACTGCTCAGCCTTCACACTGGGACATCATCCATCACTGCCTCCTTAGAGCTAAGAGTCAGAACCTGGTCTATATTTCTCCTATAGTCTAGAGTCATGTGAACACTGATCAGCAGGTCCCTTTGTGCTCAGGCTTTTTTTTTTTTTTTCTTTTCCAAGAAATGTGATGTCTTCTTACATTTAGTTCCCAACCAAGACTCCAGAATAGAAAATCAAACTTCAAAATTCAATTGACTGTGCCTAATGGAGGGGATTTTAATGTGTAGCTTTTGACCCTTACCTATTATTGATGGAAATAAAGACTTTTTTGTTCCATATTTGAAGTTAATGGTAAAAGAAAAATTTGAAGGTTTTAATTTTTTTATTCTAATAGTGACCTCCATGTCCATTGTGAAACCATGAATAGTCACTGTTGGAGAAAGGAATTTCTATGAGTAATCTAGAAAGTGGACAAAGGAACTTTTGAGACAGTTTCACATGCAGGAAAAAAAGGTCAAGAATATGTTTGTGTCTGGTTTTCTTCTTGTTTTATAGAAATATAACTGTCCTTTAATTAATTGAGTTAATTAATTACATTGCACTCAGTGTAAAACCTGTAACTTCAGAGCTTTATCCTACTTCTAGTGTCACTGACAGTAAAAATACCATTTATTTTACTAAGTCTGCGTAATAAGGTGAATATATTGTACTGGTCTTAACACAGAAATGAGATTTCAATTGTTTCTGTGCTTTAACACCCATGTTCTTCGGTGCTTTCCTACTTCTTGGTGCACTGCTCTCTCATGGATGAGGAGATAGCAAGCATGACTCAGGCACCTCATAATTCTCTCTTTGTGATTTATCCTGCTGTGTTGGAAGAAACACTGTTTTATGTGCAGCTTGCGGGGCAATTGTCCTTTAGGAGAAGCCATGGCACATATCAGCAAGTATCTACTTTGCTTCATGCTCTTCTTTTGGAGGGACAGGCTATGCACTAATTGCAGCTTCTTCTTCTCCGTGACTGCTGTGTGTGTTATGCCAGTCACACTCATGGTGATTTCCCAGCAGAGACATCTGAGTGTACACCCCCAGATCCTTGTTATTTGCTCAGTGGTCAAATCCTAGATATTTATTCTGAGTAGAAAAAAAAAAACAACAACAAAACCCAAACAAACAGTATTCAGGTTTTAGATGCATTGTTTTGACATTGAAACTCAGCTTTTCATCCTCTCGATAACTTGAAAATAAATTTACAGACTCAGAACAGTGAATATGGGTGGCCTGGATAAGGAGAGGATGTGCTTGTTCCCGTGGGTGGGTGCCCTTCACCTTCTAGGGCTGTGCCCACTTCAGCAGTAATGTAGTGTGGCAGGGACAAGTGTGTAGCCTGAAGCTTCTGGTGCTTCCAACCCTTCTCCTATATTCATTTTCAGATGAGAGGCTGTCTTCTGAATGAGCTTTGGAGAGGTCCCCTGAATCAAAAATCTCCACTGTGCCTCTGCTCTGTTGCTTCTCAAGGGACTAGTAACTGGTTCAGCTCCTCGTGTCCACATTTACAGGTTGTAGCCCACTTGATGTGCCTCTTGGGAAGAGCTTCCCATTTTGCTCTTCTCACCTGGCTTGAGTAGGCTCAAACTGTTCTATCAACCAAGTCTGAGTGTGTTATGAGATCAGCAGTTTGCTTCAAAATAATGCTATTTCTCCCTACAAATATACCAATGTAAACACATACTAAGCAAGAAGGTCTTTTCCAACTGAAACAATTCTATGATTCTAAGATGAGATCTTAGATCTGAATTCTCAGATTCACCTGATGAGATCCTTCCTTGGATTTAGTCACATAAAATTTCCTCTTGTCTGCAGGCCCCCTAAAGTGCTCAGCAATTGCTGCTGTTGCTGTTTACACTTTCAGGACATGGGGAGGATGGCTGGACTGTGCTGCAGGGAACCCCTGCTGTCAGAATGGGAAATAAAACTTTGTAAAGATAAACCATGGAGGGGAAGGAGGATCAGAGACTTCCGAACTCTATTCCTCCTGCTGGTGTGGAGAACAACACAAAACAAATCAGTTAAAGAGTGAGCATCAGCAAAACACCAAAAAGCATTGCAATGTGATAGGTATTCAAAAGCCATTGGAAACAATGGCAATTTTCCCACTGACTTCAAAACACATTTGATCAGGAGCCTAAAGATGTGGCAATATTTAAGAAACAAAGTTTAAATGGAGTCAAGGAAGCATAGATGTAATATTTTTTCCCCTTGTAAAGGTTCACAGTGTCTCATAGAATCATAGAATCATTTGGTTGGAAGAGACCTTCAAGATCATCAAGTCCAACCACTAACCCTGCACTGCCAGGGTCCCTAAACCATGTCCCCCAGCACCACTAGTTTTGTTTTGGTTGGCTCCTTTTTTGTTGTTGTTTTTGTTGTGGGATATTTTAAAGCTATAAAAAAAAAAAAAAATTATAGAAAAAAAAAAGAAAAAAAGCAAGCAAGCAACCAACCAACCAAACATAAAAACCCCACACAAACAAACAAACATACACAAAAAAAACCCTTTAAGATATTAAATAACCAGAAAAACAACCTTTGGCAGTTTTCCCCTCTAGTTGTGAGACTTTCTAATATTGCCAGCCTAAAGAAATAAAAAGCCATGAGGTAAGCCTCAGAAATATATGGTATTTGCCTTCTGTGTTACATTTTCATTAATAGTATTTATCTATCTAATTTTGCTAGACTTTAATCTTTATGAATTAGAATCATAGAATAATTTCACCTGAAAACCCCACAATGGAGCAGGGAAAGAGTGTGAGGAGACCTCTCCCTGAAGAGGAAAGAGAGCCAGAAACAACATGTGCTGCTGGGTGGGGAGGAGGTAGATAAATCAGGAGTAAAGTTAAGCTCAGGGAAAAGTGAGGGGTGGGGTAAAGGTGTTTTAAGATTTTTTTTTTCTCATTATTCTACTCTGATTTTACTAGCAATAAATTAAAAGAATTTCCCCAAGCTGTGAGCATAATTGGTGAATGATCTCTCCCTCTCCTTATCTTGATCCATGAGACTTTCATTATATTTTCTCTCCCCTGTCCAGCTGAGGAGTGACAGAGCAGCTTTTATGAGACCCTCTTTTTATGAGATCCTCTGGCCCACCAAGCTCCTATTTTTCCCTTGTATTTTCAAACACATAAATATCTCATTGTAATATAATTATCCTAGTTGTTTTAGAGTTCCCCATCCTGTTCACTATTCATTATAATATATATGTTGGGGTTTTTTTATGCTGTGCTAACCAGAACACCTTTCTGAGATTTTCACTTCTTTCAAATTTGCTATATATTATATCTCTACCATAAGTGTATTTCCAAGCAAGTGTGTGCTAAAACATGTGAGACATCATCACATAGCAGAAAAGTTGTCCCAAACAAGCTCCCAGTGCAGGAGAAACCATTTACCTTAGTATCTAAAATGCTGACACAGGCATTTGATGTTAAAACATGTCAGCCCACATGCTGAATTGAGAGAGAGCCCACAAAATAATGCAAACGTACCACATGCTTTTTTTTCTTCTGCTCTTTTGGACTCAGCTCTCCAATTTGCATGGAAGAAGGATTCTTGCTTGGAAAAATGCTCTTTTTAATCAGCATTTCAAGAAGAATGTAAACCCTCTCCTCCTTTGGGCTGGAGAAGGATAACATTTTCTCCAGTTTGGTTTACATTGAAGTCTGAGTTGCTCCAGGATCTCTCAACCTGAAAGAAGAGCTGCAAAATGCAATGATGAAATGTGGCTTAGGGTTCCATGCCCTCAATCTGGGGTCAGCTTGTGGAAATAGAAGGCTTTTGGGGCTAACCCCAGGGGAGCCTGATGCTGTACAAACATCTGGTCAGAAGATGGTTTCTGCCCCAAGGAGACTGAGGAAGAATCAGAGGATTGGACATCTAAAGACAAACTGTAGGAGAGCATGTGTGCAATTGACGTGCATTTCAAAATATTGTGACATTACATACTTTTATCTGTTTGTTTTTTTGTCAAAAAAAAAGCAAACTAGGATACAACCAATGGTGGAATGCCACGAAAGAATCCACTGCTCCAAGAAAAGTCAAAGCTTTATTACTGACTCTTTTGTTTACGTGGCTCAGGGACATAAATAAGTGGGAAATAAGAGGAAAAAAAAAAAAAATTGTACCGAGGGCTTCATTTATATTTCACACCTTTTTTTCCTAACTCCACAACTTCAGGGCAAAGTGTAAATTTCCATTGTCACAGTACCAAAAGACTTGCTGACACACAGATGTGCACACACATACACGTCCAGCTGCCCTTAGCTCTTCTCACAAGCACTTTTCTGGTGCTTTTTTTGGACCTTTTTCTGTGTGCAGGCTCTGTCTGTGTGAACAGAGATGAAGCTTCAGGGAAAAGATGGAAACAAATTTTCATACTTAATCTGGACAGTGTGAAATGTACATGTTTCTCACCAGCCAGCCAGCAATACCACAAAGGTGACTTTCACCTCCTTTTCATTTACTACTCCAGCAACCATAGAAAGTGAGCTCTGCCCATGCAGGAGTGAGGTGCAGATTCGCCTTGTCTTCAGGCATGACTTCCCAGATGGCCAAATCAACAATGAAACAGTAGAAAAATCAAACTTATGCACACAATGCCACCATTTCCTGAGGAGGATCCATTCCATGTCCTTTAATTCCAAGTGGGACAATATGTGACTTGCTGGAAGAATTGGGTTTGTTCAGTCTTGAGAAAAGAAAGGCTTAGGGAACATCTTATCACCACATTCCAGTATTTAAAGGACTACAGAGAAGATGGAAATAGAGACTCCCTTTTTTTTGCAGAAGGATATGGAAAAGATGAGAGGTAATGGGTATAAGTTACTTTTTGGGACATTCTGATTAGATATAATAGAAAAAAAAAAATCAAAACAAGGACAATCAGCCATTAGAATAATCTCCCCAGGGAATTGATGAGCTCTCCAACATTGGACATCTCTAAGCTTCATCCAGAGAGGGTGCTGGGGAATCTTATTGAGACTGTGTTTTTGCCAAGAAAGGTTAGACCAGATGATCCCTGAGATCCCTTCCAACATGGTGTTCTGTGATTCTATGATTGGCCAAGTGAAACGAGCACAGAAGCAGTCTGCAATGTGCTATGGCTGCTGCTATGTGTCTGTGCAGCCCCGTGCTCTGCTGGACCATTTTTCTCTGGCACTGAAATGCTCAACGCTTTAGTCTTCTGGCACATGTTTGTTAAGGAACAGAGAGCTGAGATGTTTACACATTTAAACTTAAGGAGATGTCCTACTTGAGTACTCAATACAAATCTGAGATGCTTTTTGGTGGAGACAGGTGTTCCCCTGCAAAAATGACCTCCTGAAAATACAGAGTTGAGGAAATTGTGTGGAGGGGAGGTGGATGGGACAGTGACTGTGTGCACTCACACACTTTAGTGGGAGTTTATGCAGGAAAAGGTTTCTCTGAGTGCTGAGGGAACAGAAGGTAATTAGTCTTTGTCTTTCTTTATTTTGCCTCCCCCATGCAGTGCCACGTATGTTCTGGTGACAGTGCTCTTCCCTTTGTCCACACTCAAATTTTGGCTGTCTTCCCTCCTTCTTATGGGAGCTGAATCAAAGGTAATGTTCCCCCATTTCTCACTTGTGAGCATAGCTGGAGAAGTCACCAAAGGGACATGTGCAAGGAATGTTGAACTTCCTCTACTTTTCCCACATTCATGTGTTGAACAAGCCCATATAACCAGGATAAATAAGATCTGTAAGTAAAAGAAACACAGAAAACAAGAAACTATTCTTAAAATCCCAAACAAAATTTTCATTATTATTTTTTCATAAAAAATAGGTTCGTGAGCTGCTACAGATATCAGCTACTATTTGAGCATCTTTCCAAGACGCTGTACCTCTTCTGTTAAATATGATTCAGTGCTAATAAAGATCTAAAAAATTAAAATAATGGGACACAAGTATCATTGCCATAAATGCAGACTGGAGAAGATTCATTTCAAAATCCTAGTAATGTTTAAGAAGCAGGGAGTGTAAAATGATGAGTATAAAATGACAAGCTGTGACAGAGATGGAACAGGACCTCTGATGCTTCCTAGGCAAAGAGCCCACTGACAGCAGCTTCTGGGGTGACCACAGGTCTGCAGAACGAGTTGGTCTCAGAAGATCACTAGAGTGTTGTATTCATCCCTGACAAATAACCTGACAAATATAACAGACAGATTATTTTTATTCTGCATTCTGGTAGGCTTCATGGAGTCCACAGTGATGATATTCAGCCCCAAGCATTGCATCTTTGTGTTTGTGTTTAGGAGGTTGGTTTTTTGTTTGTTTACTGGCATTTCTGGTATTTCTTTGTTTTTCAGGGAGAGGGAAACATTTGTCATGACTGTATTAGTAGCCTTCATGAGGCTTTCCATCTATTTCTGGGCATGCTTTACATTGGATAAGCTGTCACGTCTGTGAAATATTTTTGGCATCTAATTTAGATTGCAAACAGTGGCCTCAAAGAAGCATCTCATTTACAGAAAAGCTTGGGACATTCCTGAATAGGCAGGCACAACATACATGTACTCTTGTGCTCTTTTTCCCTATCACATGCAGCCAATAAAATAATTCACTCCTAAAGGCTCATCCCTTCAAAGGGAAATATTACTGTTCATCTAAATCATTACTCTGTGAAGAGGCAGAGAAGCCTTTCTGCAATATGCAGCAGCACGGGAGTTGTGAAGCTGTTGCTACCATGGACACCGAGTTTAAGAGTTCCTGGCTATGACCAGAGCTGCATGCTGCTGAAAGCCAGCCTGCAGGCACTGCAAAGCCACCAGCCCCACCTCCCAGAGGCTGTCCCCAGCAATGCCCTCACCCCGACTCATCATTTTGGTGTGTGCTGCATGGTCACAGTCACAGGACAAACAGAAGACTGCCTTTCACAGACACACACAAACATCCTATGTGAGAAAAAAAGGCAGCAGATAAATGATCAGCAGAAGAGGCCAAGGGGCATCAAGAGGGCTGCACCCCCCAGCTGAGTGCAGGCCAGGGGAGTGCAACTCTGTTCCACTTGTTCTTTGCAAACTTAATGGGGAGAAACAAATGACTCTGACCTCAGCCTTGCCTTTGGGACTGCTGATCCCTCTGTGGCTGGCTTGGGAAAGCACAGCAGGGACTCATGGAAAGCTCCTGCAGACACCATGGGCACTGAGTACTGGCCACCATCGGGGTGACTGATGGAAGCAGAGCTGGCCATGGAGTTGCTCTGCTCTGGGTGCCTCAGGCTGGGATGAGGCACCTCTGTTGCATGCTGCCCATGATCAGACCTTGGGATGGGCCAGCTGTGCTGTGCATTACCCTCCCCACAGGGCACAGACAGAACCCCTTAAAGAAAACATGTATTTCTAGAAACTGAACAGTCGGACCCTTCAGAAAAAAATTATTTCTCATGGGTCACCCAGCATATCAGGGAGGCAAGTAGCTAACACACATAGACACCCTCGTGCAACAGCATTGAACAAGACAACACAAGTTCTGCACTTGTGCTTCCTTAGGATAATGCTTTCTTGTTCCTTTCTCATACTTTCTCATTTCCTCTAAGAAACTTACCTGTCCCCTGCTGAATCTATTGCTTAAATAACACAGGGTAAACCTGACAGATATCTCCTCTTTTAAAATTCAACTTTGCTGGACTTGCAGAAAGACAGTTAATGCAGACATCCCAATTTGCACAGGAGCTGGTGTGACAACCCTGGGGCAGGGCCAACGCAGGGTCCAGAGCAGCAAAAGTCCATGTGTCCAGTCCAAGGTAGTAACAATCTGCAGCTGCATTCACCTGCAGGTCCTCTCCATCCCTAACACACCTGGGGAGCAGAGCCTAAGCCCCAAGGTCTGTGGGAAGTAAGTCCTGCAGCTTTGCTGCCCTGGAAGAAATGTGTATTTTCACTCAATGACTGCGTTTGTATGTTAATATAAAACAATGATAAATGCTGCAAACTGTACCTAATTGAATGCTGAAAAGCTGTGCTCCATGGAAGTTCTGCTAATCCTGAATATTAAAGTAACTTTTCACACTAAGTATCACAGTAAAGCCAAATGGTACATGCAAGCAAAATTATTAGTAATTAAGAGCGATCAAGTTAATACAATTAACTCCCCCAAAATGTCTAAAACATAGGAGAGGTGTAGGATGACTTTCTTCCTCTGGAAGCACTCAGGGTTACAAATTATTTGGTAGTTATTTCTGCTAGGAGAAGCTAAAGTTCTCTAGGCCAAAACCAGCGCTCTGACCAAAGTGAAACTGGTCTGGACAATAAAAACTTTGATAGCCCTAAAACAGATAAGCCCAGGCAAGTACACTGGGCAAATGGAAGAGAGAATACTGAAGCTTCATGAGGAGATTGATGGTAAGGCCAAGGAATGTGAGCTACAGCTACCAAAACAATTGCAGTACTGGAGAGGGAAGCCCAGTAATACCCAGGCTAGCCACTGCCTCCTCCGAAGTGCCTTTACTTAAGAGCAAAGTGCTTCATGTACTGAGAGATGCTGCAGGATGCTGCCTGGAACAGCAAAGCAAACTGGACTCAGGAGCCTTCCTCCACAGTCTCCACAGCGTTCCAGCTGGTCCTCAGATGTCAGAGGGGCTGGGGGCGACTAGGTTTAGATTCCAAGTGATGCCCAATTTGGAATTTGGTGCTATTAGTCTGGTTGCACTCAATCTGGCTGAGCTAACACAGGTCTGTAATAACTCCCCTCACCCTCTGCCCAGTCACTCTCCACGGTACCACGCAGCCAGTAGCTGATGGCACCTGATGAGAGAACTATGGTGACTAGCAGCTTGAACAGTGCAGTTTATTGAGCAACAGTAACACAAGTTCTTATGATTTACCGGTGATAAATACACTGTCTGCAAAGTATGTATATATCCATGTATAGTATAAATGAGCTCAAAGAAAAGTTTCTCATTTTAAAGTCTGGATCTTACCCAAAGGCGTCCCTAAGGAGGGGAAGCAAGGTTCATCCCATCAACTGATCCCAGAGGTCAGAGATGACGTCCACTCCGACTTGTCCACTATGATGTCTTCCCTAACATCCCCCCTTACCTGAGCCTTTTTTATAATATTTCTCGCCTTCAAGGTGGAGCTTGAGTAACTCTAGTAATAAATATTATGATTGGTGTCAATTTCTGTCACTTCGATTTTAAAGATATAGTTGAAGATTTCACTGAGCAAACTCAGTGAGGGGTGGTCGCACCTCAGAGGCAGGCAGCCTCCAGGCTGGAGGTATGTTTTGGTATTATAACGACCATATAATGAGCAAATTTCTCACAAGGACAGCACTTTGTCCAAAAACTGACAGCCTGTTGGCAGAGGGTGACAAGCAGGCCGCTTATCAGTTCTGCTGTACCATCAAGTTCCCATATCTTTTGCAATCTCACAGGGCAGGGCTGTGGAATCTTCAGTCCACTCTGTCCTCCATGCTGCTTGCAAGTCTCCTGTCTTTTCCTTAAGCAACTTAACAAAGATCTCATAAGTGCCATTGCGTGTACATAAGTGTATTGATGAGCACACCAAAAGCCAGCCTGGGTCTGGAGGGTCCTGACACCCTTCCCCCTTCCAGTCCCTTTCCATATATTTTTTACCGTGAAGGAAATTATTTCAATATTTTATCTAAGCTTGATCATGAAAAATATAACACACGGGAGTTTGTTTAAAAACTCTTAGAAAAATGGATGTTTTGTGCAACTGTTGTTTTTTCACTTGATGATGAAGATTGGGTCCAAGTAATTATTAATCTCTGGGCACAATTGGTCCCATGACAGCAGGAGAAATTTCTGAAATTTCTCGTCTTACTTGTTTGCAACATTGATTTTCCTTCAACCCATTCTTCATAGTGAGATTGATTCACAATTTCATTTTATGTGTCTGTAACCAAGACAGTACAGTCTCCTTTTTGGTTGGAGTTAATTAATTAAATGGAATAATTAATTAAACCAAACTCAGACATCTCTCACACTTCTGAATAAAAAGCTATTAAAAGAATTGTTCCATTTACTGAGAAAGTGATCCTGTTGAAGTGAACATGGGCAGTGAGTGAAGATAATGGTGGAGAAAATTTTAGACATTCTGAAGAAGTGAAGGAAAAATGAGAGCTTCCAAAGGAGTGAAGTTGGAAAAATTGAGGGAAAAATTATAAAATACAGAGTAAAGGGAAATGTCTGGCTAAAATCTAATGGATCACTGCAATATCCCAGGACACACTTTTTAACGCACAGTGTTCTAATTTCTGTGCTCTGGAACAGGAGTGGAGTTAAGGGGCTCTGAAGATAGCTATACAAGCTGCCAAAGATATTAGAAGACCATAGAAGTAAGAAGTGGGAGAAACCATGGAGTAGAAGGGATCCTCAGAGCCTACTGCTCACTACCATGCTGTGCAATGCCATGGCTTCTGGAGAGTCCATGCAGCAAAGAGTTTCAGCCTCCATCCATGACAAAAGGCAACAGCTGAGAGAGCAATAGTACTGAAGGACAGAACTAGTGGGCTTTATCTGAACACATACACCCAGGTTAGGCATTCAGGGATTGTCTGTTGCACCAGACAGGAATTTCTGAAGGAATTTATTTCATTTAGGACTTAGAAAGTAAGCCAGATGAGTTCCTCCATGAAAGCACCTGTTTCTCCCCACTGAATATAAAGGGAGTCCAAGGGTGACCAGCTCTTACATAGACTCCCTTCTCTTAAAATATGAATAAGAGAATGATATATGATATATATGAATAATAATATGAAAAAAATATATTCCTATATGTCTATAATAAGTACAGTGGAAGGTAACACAATGAGAAGAGTTTATGTACCCACATACTCACATGTACCCACATACTGCATGAAGAATAAAGTTCAACTAAGACTATTCCATTTCTTACAAGGGGATAAATAATATTTTTTATGTCTACCAAAAAGCATTTATGCAGTCAAAAATATATCTCATATGAAAAGAAACCTAGTATCTCTTACCCTCCAGACAATGTCAGAGGTCATTGGCTACTGTGACTGCATTTCAAACACTAAAAGTAACTGGACTGTTCTTTAAGAAATACTAAACATTTTGTAACTTAAATTAAGTTTAGGTGTGCTTAATTTGTGGGAAGTCACCAAGCACAGAGGCTTGTTCAACTCTGAAATAAATAACCAATGTCTTGCCCAAGTGTGTGAGTATTTGATTTATTGCATACTGGGCAATGAATTAGCTTTTTCACACAACATCAATGTGCAAGATAAGTCCATGAGGAAACATTCATTCTGTACAGAGAACAGTTTGAGTCATGAGCCAAAAATAACATGTTTTGACTGTTCATGAAGTTAGCCCTGTTCAATGAAGAAAGAGACCAAAAAGGAAAGTACAGCAGACACAAAAAACAATTCTGCTGAAAGATTTTTTTTCAGTGATTTTTTAATAAATGTATTTCTGGTTACTCAAGTAAACTCAGATTAATTCTGTGAACAAGTTAATTAAAGGGGAACACGGGTACCTTATGGTCTTGCTCCTGAGTGTGTTTGTCCAATGTAAGAAGACACACTCACCGGACGACCCAACACACAGAGTGTTGCTTGTAGTTCAGTACTGCCTTTGATTATGTTTTGTTATTTGCTATTAGAAATTAATTTCTTGGGCTAGGCTGGGGGATATTGTAGCCACCCACACGTTGCCAGCCCTTCCCAGCTATCAAGGACATAGTCTCCTTGAGAATAGTGGTTCTGTCCTACCCAAGTAGGATCCCATCCTCATGTCACCCCTGCTCCAAACTAATGCACCTGCTTTTTCATAGGGATTGGTGTCACCTCTCACCCTCAGATACTAACGGTAGCCACTCCGGAGAGTGAGAGCCTCGGCACAAAAGACAATGGCTGGCTCCTCAAAATGTTGAGGGACCCTTTTCCAGCTGATGTCCATACAGGTGTCCCCAGGCAGTTGGCAGTGTGACGCTTCCTCCTCTCGCAGGCAGCGGTGGCATAGCCCCCCTAAGCCCCCAGGGGGGATGGCATGCCTCAGTCAGTGCTAATGTTTTTTCCCTCTCTCTCCTTCATCCCCTCAACGATACCTGACTCTCCCTTCGTTGTGGGTCACCCCACCTGATGCTCACGTTCATCCCTCTCACCATCCCCTTCTCTGCGGCGTGTGACAGTGAATGCGTTGGCCACTCGGCATTTCCATGCCTCCGGATCTCCGGCGCCGGCACCTCCGGGTGGCACCGGGGACTCTTTTTCGGCAGGACACCTCGCGGGGTCGGGGCAGCCCCGCGGCGAGCGGCGGGGCCGGGGAATGAGGCTGGTCTTGGAGAGGCCACCCCGCGGCCTCAGGGAAGGGGTGCCCCCACACCCCCCCGAGCATCCGCACCCAGTAACCCGCTGACGGCTGTCTTGCCTCCTCTCTCAGTGCCGTTTTCGTTTAGCTGCAATCTCTTCGACATAGACAACGTACGAAGATAATTTCATCCATTAAAAAAAAAAAAAAAAAGGGGGGGGGGAATGATGCGAAAAATTCAGGGGAGGCCAGTTTAAGACGCTGGGATTAAAGGTCTATGCTACTTTCAAGGGCTTATAAAACGGCCTGAAGGATGCTATTTTGCTGCAGTCTGGGTTATTTCAGCCCACAGTTGCACAACAAACCATTTAAACATTTCAACACAAAACAGATTCCATTGTTGGGCTGCACATTAAAAAGTGTTATTCGCTTTGAAGTTTTTGTCTAATGGCTCTAAACTGAAAGAAAATGTTTTCCTATTACTTAATTCAATCATAGCGAAGAGGCTTGGTAAAAAGCCCACGGATTTTGCCCAAAGTGTGACAGAGTTCTCTTTGTGTTTGCTTATCCTCTGCTGTCACACACTTTAATTCGCCTCTCTTTATCTGGCATTCAAAACTTTCTTCAATGACATTCAATAAGGTCCAGCGGCTGGAAAAAAAAAAAAAAAAAAAAAAAAACTGGTTATTTTTTTGGATATTCTTTCCCAGTAGCTTTGGGCTTGGTGTGCATTCAGAAGCTGTTAACCCTTTGCCGCCCTGTGGCTCGGATCCCTGGGGTTCAGACCCTGGGCAACGAGAATCCCTCGGTCTGAGGGTGAACCCCCCCCCTCCACCGAGT